>QKMV01000700.1:0-19982 GCA_003287335.1 Lednia tumana
CACACACACACACACACACACACACACACACACACACACACACACACACACACACACACACACACACACACATACATTCCTAATTATGCAGTTGCACTTACAGGTTATCAAATTATTGTGTGATGCTGGAGCGGAGCGCCACGAGTATCTGACAGATTTTGTCACCCATTGCATAACTGGCACTAATGTGGATAAGCAAGACCTGTTGGAAGACAAGGACCTATATAACTTCCCATTTGTTAAGCAGCAATGGATAGTGCATTCACTCAAGTGCAACCAGCTCTTGCCGTATCCTTTCTCAATAAACTGGAACTCTCGCTGGTCTTGTTTGGAATTTAATGTGGTTCAATGTAATTGATTTACTCACAGTTACGTACATTTTCCTTAATGATATTGGCAGTACTGCAGGTTATTCCTCGGAAGATGGTATTTTCCACAATGTAGTTGTCTGTTTGTCTGGTGTTGGGAAAGAGGATGCCAAAAGGATATGGGCAATGATCACATGGCACGGAGGAAAATGCCAACTCCATCTCAATGCAAGTTGCAGCCACCTGATTTCCACGTTACCTAAAGGAGTAAGTAAACTCATGATACAAGATTATCGATCGTCCCACTGTTAAGAAACCAATGTTAATTCCAATTGTGTTATGCTTGGTTTAGGCAAAATACGAGCGTGCTATGCAGCACGAGCACATGATTCGTATTGTGACTCCTGACTGGGTGGCAGACAGCGTCCGTGCTCGTAAAATAAATGAAGAAGCTTTATATCACCCTAGGCTGCTCATCTTGCCCCAACCTGTGCAGAAACAGCCAACTTTGATCTCGCAATCAACAGTTGCTGCATGTGAGTATAGAAGAGTTGGAAATTAATTAACTGTACAATTTTGCAAAGATGTTTTTTTAAAACAACCTACCCATGTCATGCGATCTAATTGTTGGAAGTGGAAAACATATCCATCTCAATGCAATAATTGTATGATTCCAGTGGAGAGCTCGTTGGGTGGTTTGTCAACGGCCCAGATCTTAGGCTTTGATGACGATGATGACATAACGCCTACGCCCATCGTTCCCATCTCTGTGGCTCAGCCGATAGTTCAACCGACAGCAGACCATTCGTCAAAGCTAGAACAGCTGAGACAACGTATGCCATGGAACAAGCCAGCAGCACCTCTTCTACCGAATCAGATGCAGCAGATCAAACAAGAGCCAGGGCAGCATGTGCAGCAGCAACTCCAGCAGCAAGTTCAACAACAAGTTCAGCAACAGGTTGGGCTACAACAGCAAGTGCAGCAAGTTGGTTTACAGCAACAAGCTCTCCAGCAACAGCAATTACAGAAGCAACAAGCCCAACAACAAATTCAACATCAACAAATTCAACAACAATCGTTACAAGCTCAGCAACAAGTTCAACAGCAACAACAACAGCAGGTGCATTAATATTATTAAAATTAACTTCTGCTTTTTTTGAACACTTACCTACCTTTCAGGAACTTAGGTGCTATGTTGAAGAATAATAATATCACTTCAAAACTATTATTACTATTCTTCATAATATTAGCCATGTAAATTGGCTTTAAATGTGTACTCCTTGTCAACGTAGGTTCCTATTTCCAGTAGTTAAAACTTTAAACCTTTCGTGAAACTTGAAACTTTGTGAGTTACCTTGAAACTTATGAGTACCTTTTCCAATGTCAAGCTAAGGATAAAGCTCAAATTTAAATTACATTTAATTCTAAAACCGTTCACACTTTATAGTTGACAAATGATAAGTGTCTACTTGTGTTTAGTAGGTACCCATTTTTACTTGAAATTAGTTCACTGCAAAAAAATAACTGCCCTCATAGATGCTTCTTTTGCACTGCTTTAGGAAGATTTATTTACAGATTTTTCTTTGCTAGTCTCTTCCACAGCAACTTCAAGAACAACTTCAGCAATTCCAGTCAATACAGCAACTCCAGCAGCAACAGCGGCTTAGCAATTTGCAAAACGCAAACTTGGGCCAGTCCCAACTCTCAGCAAGTCTTCAAAGCCCAGGCTTGGGTCAGATGGTGACTCAGCCTGGAATTCAAGGTCAGCCAGGGGTCGTCCAAGGACAAATCGTTCCAGGTCAAGGACCCACGCTTCAAGGCCAAGTACAACTCGTTCAGGACCAAGGGCCTCGACCGATGCAGATTGTGCGGCCACAGCAAATGCAAGCACAGTTGGCTGTTCAACAAGCGCAGGTGCAAGCACAAGTGCAGGCGCAAACTTGGCGGCAGACTACGGTAAGTTGACGTTGATCAGATAACCCGATATTGGAAATAAACCAACTTTTAGTCAAACTTATTGGTTACCTATTCAATTTCTAGCCATTACAGCAGCAGCAGCAACAACTACAGTTGCAGAAGCAACAACTACAACTTCAGCAACTGCGTGAAGGTCAAACGCAACAGCAAATTCAACAGCCGCAACAGCAAGTGCAACAATCCGTCGCTTTACAATCACCGCAAACGCAGCAATATTCGTTGACTTTGCAAAGAGAAGGTGGCCAGATCACGTTGCAACAGCAAAAGTACCAGCTGCAGCAAAGACAGCTACAGATACAGCAACAGCTGCAACAATTACAGCAATTGCAATTACAACAACAGCAAAATAACCAGCCTCCGAATCCACAAATCCCATTACAAATTATCCAGCATCAGCAGCAGTTACAGCAGATACAGCAACAGTATTTACAAAACCAGCAGCAACAACAACAACATCAACAGCAGCTTCATCAACAACAACAGCAACAACAACAGCAGCAACAACAACAACAACAAAATCCCCAACTTCAACAACAGTTGCTACAGCAACAGCAAACAAGCCCACAACAGCAACAGGTCCCCCAACAACAACTCCAGTTGCAGCAACAAAGTCCTCTTCAACAACAACAACAGCAGCAGCTTCAGCAGCAGCAACTTCAACGGCAACCGCAGATATCTTGGACACAGCAGCCAACTATGCCTGGACAGGTTGGTATTGCTACACCAGCATTTTATGATCAGCATTTTGTAATGCTCAATAATCAGCCTTCGGTCACAGATACAGCAGCGCATGACTACATTAGACCGCATGGCAGCGATCCATTTGACAAGATACGTATCCGCTAATAGTTTTACACAATTTTTTTAATGTGTTACAAATAGGGATATAAAATTTCCGGTAATATAACAATTGCCAAAATAGTAAAATGAAAAACTGCCAACTAGAAAATTGAAAACAAATAAAATTATTTGTTAAATTACATTAAAAAATACCAAACAAAAGCAGACATAATATGTTGCGTTACATTCTCTCAACCTGGCTACAAGCTAGAAAAATACTCCATTTCCTAGTCAAATGAAAAAAAAACAATTTCTGAAGTAAAAGTTAATGTTATACAAAAAAATCCACAAAGAAAAATCAAACAGTAATACTACGGAAAAATTGCTCCGGAAAAATTTCTTGAAAATTACCAGTCACGGCTTCACACCTCTCGTGCATTGTATGCATTGTATGCAGAGTGAAGAATTAAGAAGCCAATTTCATTTGATTGATAATTATTGTTTATTTTTTGTCACACAGGCACCTACGCGGCAGTTGATCCATTTGGATCCACTAACCCATGCTAAGCTTCAGCAAATGGATCCTCAACAACGGACATTGTTCATACAGAAGATTCACAAACAGAAGCAAATCATCATGCAGCGGCAACAGCTTGCGGTAATTTAGCAACTTTTCAACAGCATATGTATGTCATATTTATAATTAGTTTAAAATTGAATGATTCATGGTTATGCTTTGCTTTTTTATTTGCACAACGATTCGAATGAGATGGCATTTCCTTCTTCAGGCAGCCGCACAATGCTAACTTTTGGCTAATCCTGAAAAAAATCAGTGCAAGTAGGAGTTGATAGAGATATCTGACAAAAATTGTTAGCCAAAAATTCTGGGAACTTAGCTTGAAGGCATGAATTTTTTACTGATTTTTCAAAAAAATGTTTGGAGCATTTTTGGGGCACAAAAAGTGTCAGCTACAGAACCTATAAACCGATAAAACAAAGCCACTCTCCATGCCAGAGTATAGAGCAGCTTCAAGGACAGCCGACCAAATCTTGAGCATAAACCGTAAATCTTTCTTCTTAATTGTTGGGCAACTAATCTTTATTAAGCAACGAATTCTGCAGCAGCAGCAGCAACAACAACAGCAACAGCTTCAGCGAGCTCAGCTGCAGCAGGGCGGCGTCGTTCCCAGTGCTCCTGGCCAGGGCGTGCCGATGCAGCAGATGGTGCAGCAACAGCAGCAACAGCCCCAGGTGGTGATCCGTGGGCAGGTGCAAGTGCCTCCCGGACTCACGCCGCAGCAGCAGATCACCTGGCTCACTCAGCAGCGGCAACGGCAGCAGCAACAGCAGCAGCTGGCTCAAGGGCAGGGAATTAGACAGCAGGTAAAGCACGCTGCCGTTCTTATGTAGTGATACTGGACACCAGGACCCCGATTCTGTAACTTTTCTGCAGTGAAATGAGATGAAATTTATTTAGTTGAAAAATGTTTTTTCAACTCGGGATTAAATGGTGATTACTGATTACATGATTTTGGACTCGGCATAGGTGATGTATAAATGTTATAATGTGAGCAATCTGCTGATATTTACAAACTTCTTCAATAATATCATAATGTGTATCAGGAAATTTAGGCTAGCTTGGTATGTACCTTGTTGCTGAACTATTGTCATTCACGATTCATAAATATGATGCACATGGAACGTAGAAGCTGTGATTGTTATTATTGACAAGGATTAAACTTTCAAAGCCAAATACACGTCTAGTTATAATTTTAAGAATATTAAAATCCCTTCAAAAATACCTGCTTACTCAGAGCATTTGCCCGGTAAGCAAAAGGTCCGGGGTTCAAATCCTCGAGTAAGCAGGTATTTTTTAAGTGATATAAATATTCTTAAAATTGTTATTATTATTTATTACTGTTTTCTTTGTGCTTGCTCTGCTTTCATTTGTTTGCTAACATCAAAGTTTGCTTTGTTCAAATGTGGATGATAAGAGCTCTCCCCTCTATATATGTTATCGTATAAATAATACAAGTACGATGACAGGGTATGAGCATTATTTTGTCCTCCATGATTCATGAAGCTAGTCACCTCTGATAGAAATTGAAAGCAGTTGGTTGGTGATGACCAGGAAGTATCGTAAAGGTACCTCCATGGTCAGAGCTGGCTTGTAAGGTACAGCTCTTGCACTAAAGACTGTTCTTCCAGTACCTACCTCAGCTTACTAGTCAGTAGTCACTACTGTGAACTCATTTGCATTTCTGAACTGTACAACTGACATCAAGAGACCACCGACCAGTGCCACATGGTCACTTGTCGATGCAGTGCATCGTTACACACGCTACAAAATCAATTCAAACTGATGTGAACATTGTGTCTCACTGAAAAAAGCCACTGTAAATATGGCGTGGCTGTTTCGACAAAATCATAACAGTGCACAAGTGGGCTGACTCCCTTATTATGTGTAATATTTTTGGCATCTACTTTCAGGTTCTCGTACAACAACAGGGCGGCATCCGCCAGCAAATGGTTCAGCAAACTCAGCAAATGGTGCAAGGTCAACAAATTGTCCAAGGCCAGCAAATAGTACAGGGCCAACAGATGATTCAAGGCCAGCAAATGATACAGAACCAGCAAATGGGGCAGAATCAACAAATGGTGCAGAATCAACAAATGGTACAGAACCAACAAATGGTACAAGGGCAGCAGATTGTCGCAGGCCAGCAATTAGTATCCGTTACGGGTAGCCAGCTCAGTCAACAAATGGTGGCTGGCCAACAGATAGTCCAGGGTCAGCAAATGGTAACTGCAGGACAGATGGCTCCACAGATGGCTCCCGGACAACAGCAAATGGCTCCTGGACAGCAGCAAATGGCTGCTGGTCAGCAGATGGTATCTGGACAGCAAATGGGCGACAGCCAAGTACAGACGTCGCAGACCCAACAGCAGCAGCACTTGGCGATGCAACGGCAGATGCAGCACCTTCAGCAGCTGCGAATACAGCAACAAAGAGAGGTGCAGAAGCAACTTTTACAGCAGCAGCAGCAGCAGCAGACTTTGCCTGCCGGTGCCCAACGGATTCAGCAGGGCCAACCGCAGAAGCCGATGCAGTATGGTAACCAGGTGAGTTATTTTCGGCAGGGTCTGGTCATTACGCGTTGAGTTTTAATAGAATAAGTTTTAGACTATATCGAGCGGTAGTCGGTAACCTTTTGCTGTCAGGGTGCCAAGATGGGACATTTAACTCGTTATCTCTCGACACTCAGATTTCGACTCAAACTCAAGCCACACAATTGACTGTTCAAGACTCTCTAGACTCCCGTCGGTAGATCTTCACTGTTCTATATGCAGGTTGAATCTTGTCCTAGCTGTCACTTTGACCACACACAGCCATCACCAAACCTGCTGTATAACTGTCGAAATGCTAGCTCTTGTATGCATCTGTTAGGCGAATCAATAACACTCCTCCAATGAAGAATACACGTGTCATCAATAAGCAATCCAACAACGCCGACACAAAAATGCAATGTTGTCTGGATTCTGCGGCGAAGCCCAGAATGACAAAGCCCCAGTTCTAAGGTGAAGACAAACTTCTGCGGTGAAATCATAATTTTTTGGCGAAACCGAAGCATGGTCTGGCCCATCAGGTGAAATCAAGGCTACTTCGACAAAAAGTCGATTTCCACGGTTCATGAAACAGAGCGAAACAAATCCCATGGGGTGAAAGCATGCTGAGGCAAAATCCCAAATTTTTTGTAAAATCCATGGCTAAAACCTCGGCTGCCAAGGAGGTAGCCGTTTTTTGATATCAAGGGCAATCACAAACAGGAAAGCTAATCACTACGATTGATGCCGGGACATCCCGATTGCAATGCAAAAATCAACAATAAATCTGAAAAAATAGATCATACATCCAATGTGCAGCCAGACTGGTGATAAAGATTCGCTCGTTGTGAGCCGATCTGCTTTGCCGTTGAACAAGTTTTTACCTATACTATTTTCAAACCAGCCTACGTGAGGGGATTTAGTAACTTTCACCAAGTGTTTTTCGTTTCTCAAAGAGTACACGTAATATTGTGTTCTTGTGGGACCGTATGCAAATTTATATATGGATCAAAATGGTTATAGTTTAGGTGCATATACTTATAAATTTTATCACATTGTCAATTGCATATGCAGTTTACAATTTAATACTGTATCATTTTAAATTATTAGTGTAATATTGTTCTTTTATTGATTGTAAATGCGTGTAAAAGTGTTAAATGATTTTAAATACCTACATGTGAAATTTGTAAATGTGTGACTAAAATATACTATTGGAACTGCATGCACATTCGGAATGTACCTTCAGAAATTGTACACATATATGTAAATTGTAACTCTAAATTGCAAACTGTAAAAATAGCAAAAATTCTAAAAATAAGCTACTACTACTACACAGGTAATGGGCGCTCAGCAGCCAGCGCAGGCACCGCTGCAGTCTCCGCTGCAGCAAGTCCAGGATGAAATGACCAGCCCAGATCAGCAAGGGCTCGTTGTCAACCCGAAGACCAAGACTGCTTTGGCCAACATGTTGAACATCAGGCTTCAGAGTGGAGCTACGGGCACGCCTAACTTGTCACCACAACAGGTGGGAAAATGTTTTATTTTCTAGTTAAAAAAGGACATTGGATGTGCAGCAAAAAAATGCAAAGATGACCAAATTGATGTTGCAAATTCAATGTTGCGGCCTTTCCCATTCTGTAGTGCAGCTTTGGAGCCCACTGGTGGCAATAATTGAATTCAAAATTGTGCCTGTTAAGTTTTTTAGTACATTTAAAAAAAATTCTACCATTTATAGTTACTTTAAGCCTAATTCTTAATAACATTTAAGAGAAACTGTTAATAGTTGGCACGTTTTTGATTTGAAGCGTTAATTTTTAAGTTCTGGTAGTAGTAGTAAGCCTTTATTTATTACAAGCTAATCTGATGCATTGTAATGCCTCGTCATGGCAGGGGTTGGTGGCGCAGGAAGGAAGTGCGGCCGGACAGCTGAGAATGATGACGGCAGCCCATCACGCTCAACAGCACCAACCTCCACCAGGTGTTCTGGCGGGGAACATGGGCTTACAAGGACCTAGGCTGCAGCCACCCCCTACCGATCCAGCACAACTACTAGCCTATCAGGTAACCAGAGGGCTAACATAGGTCTCTTTAGAGATGTTGAATGATAATGAATTTCACTTTCTATAATTGTACATCGTTTTGCGGGCGTTAAAGAGGGAAAAAACAAGTTTATCTTCATTTTGGGAATATCAAGGTGTAAGAGTAAACACCAGGAGGATAAACGGTCTCAAATTTTTCGTCCCCGACTGCTTTCACACGGCTGTGCTCGCTCCGAGCGTTCCAGTGACGTTCAGCAGAGACATGAGTCGGCATCAGTCGTGTACAAATAACCTTGCTAAAGCGCTAAGTTTATGTCACTGTTTTTACATATGAACAAGCCTAGTAGAGAAATTGAGGAGCTTACTTTCAAAACGCAACATGTCTATTGGACCTAGTTTTGAGATAATGAGCATTAATGTATTCTTAAGTTGTTGCTTACATATAAGTAAAGCATGCTATGCAAACATTTCAAACATAGTTATTTAAAACACAATATCATTATGAGAAACCTAAAAAAAAATGCACTACTGTGTAATTTATATTTTTATTTTGGACATGTTGCATTTTGAAAGAAAGTAGTGGACAAGTTGCTTTTTGATACGAAATGCACTTTGAGATCTTTGAGTATAATAAGGGAATTTTATTAATAGTCTAGATTTATCCATAAAAAGTTAAGAAGTTCGCAATTAATGCAATTTGCATCAATTTGAAGATTAACAAATTTCATATTTGCTTTCGGTATGCCTGTACATGGGTTTGTAAATGCCAAGAGATTTGGGTCAATGTCACGATACCTGTCAATATTGATAGAATTAGGGAAACGTTTACACATTATATCAATGTTAACAACTACACAATTTATATTTTCGCATTCGCAGCACCAACTTCGAAGCGTTTTTCGGCTTCTATCCTCGAAAAATTTGCACTTGCTGGATTCACAAAATTACACATTATGTCATGCATCCCTCGCATTCTTCTTTTTATCAACATTCCACACATTAACAGGTATTTTCTTCGATTCTTAATTGTTTTCACACACTAAGGTACGCAAGCAAAGTGACAGCCGTAATGAAATGCAAGGAGGAGATTGAAATGCGCGCAATGTGGGTGATGCCTGATTGGTCGAAATGGACATGTTGCATTTTGATTGCAAGGGTTACTAGGACAAGTTGCTCTTTGATAAAATCGCCACTTTTAACATGCAGTTTGCATTTGACGTATTGCGTTTTCAAAAAATCTAGAAAAGGTGTTAAGAAGAACTTGTTTCGATACATGTGCTGCCACCTCTAACTCAAATTGAATTTTTTTGGACATGTTGCGTTTTGAAAGTAAGCTTCTCAATTATTTTATAGTGTGTGGTGATTTATTTGTGCGTACAACTTTGAGCACTTTGCCTAGATTTTTTCAGCACATAATCAATCCGGGATGAAATTTGATCAAAGTGACTTGGCTAGAGAGAAATTTTACTTAAAAATCGACGACACTAGATGTTTATAACCATAAATGTGTCCGTCTGACGAAATTGACTGCAACAAATGTCAAAACACATCGAACGGCTAGGCGGCAGCTGCAGCACTAAAGGCCACCCATAGTGCACAAGCTGTGCTTTGCGATACAAGGTAATTTGTTTTAACGGTAAAAACATATTTTTTAAATATGCGATTTCAGGTAAAACTTTCGTAAAAATTACGGAATGTAAGAAGGATATAAAATGACAAGTTTTCCACACCTACGATGATCAAATCGATTGGCATCTCTAGTTTTTGTCAATGCCAATATTTCATTTTGTTTTCACAGCAACAACAGCGAAGAACGCTGGGCAATATCACAAATGCTACGGGGACATCTCCAGTCCGAGCACCGAATGTGGTTGCCGGAGCCAGTAACACAATCCCGACCGCAGGTGCTCCGCAGCAGCAAGCTCAGACTGTGAACAAAGTTGTTGCTTCCAGGTACCTATGCTGAAGCAAATGTTTCACCGTTTCTACTAGGGGTGTCCCTATGTCACTCAGGGTGCCCTGGTTGTGACAAAACTCAACAAAATTGTTCCGTAATAGACTTTGGTCAACCAGAACTCCATTATTCCCACAAATGGGTAGGCTAGGTAGCATGGGTAAGACCACCTCCCCCCCCCCCCCCCCCCCCCCCCTACAGGGGCCGGCCTGGTTGGGGCCGGATAGAAGCGTGCCACTCATGTTTTGTTACAACTAGTGTTGGCACAACACTCGTCTCCAAATGCAAGATCACCATTGCAAGAGTAAATCACGCAACTGATAAAATTCCTGAGACTCTTGGTGGTTACTTTATCTTGGCTCTAGTTTTCAAAAAAAATTGATTTGCCAACTGGGTTTGAATATGTATTGCTGAATGATTCAAATTCTCGCCACGATACCCAAGCCCTGTGGCCGTATCCATCGCCTATTATTGTTTTTTTTTTTTTTAAATCACTGGATATAATATTGTTTGGCTGATATCAAATGGTACCCTGAAAATAAAGCAAAACATTCTTGCCTCTTAAGGCCCTGACACAATTTCGACAATTTAAAACGGCAAATTTTACAGTTAAAAATGAAAAAGGACATTATTTTGTGAATCAAAATATCAGCACAGTCGGTGATATGAAATGAGCACCTGATGTCGTCTCAATATGAATCTGATTTCTATCTTTTGGCAACTCTAGTCTGAATTCTTAGAAATCCACTTAAACTTTTCCAGCGTGGATTGCTTAGCATTTAAATCCAGTTTATAAAATTGCTTTAAAAAACATTGCTGAAAGTATGAATCCTCCCTATTTTCTATCACATAACCTGTATTTGTATTGCCCCTGCCAAATCATTCAGTCGGCGTTCTCTAATGTGGCTTCACAACCGGTATAACCACATCAACCACTTAGCAACAAACCAGGGCACCCTGGGGATGTTGGCGAGTGTTTAGGGCGGATAGACTTTTTGCTACCTGCCTAAGTACCTATAATCTACTTGCATCCGTTTCTGTGGGTGAGTGAGCTAATAACGAAACCTTTACCTTTTCTTAGGCAAACAGGCATAGCAGTTCATGAGCAACAGCCCCGCGAAACATTTTACGGACACAACCCAAAGCTTAAGTGTGAGTAGAGCTAGAAAGTATTTACAAAAAACAACCTTATTCATATTCTCTGATGCATACTTCTAGTTTTATAGTTTGAAAAATGGCTTGCTGTGCAAAGTTCCCCTCTAGCCTCCCCACCTGCATAAGGGCACATTTTACTATACTGTATTGCCATATCTCTGGAGTGACATCCAGCTATAAGTGCATGTAGGTAGTTTGATATTTTTTTGGGGAACATTTTCATGTCAAATTAAACAAGTCATCAAGAATCACTCTCGAATTTCCTTCCAGTGCCGCCGGACTTGTGCTTGCTGGGCTGCTTCTTCTTGGTAGTGGATTATCCCATTACAATGCCCGAAGATATTACGGCGTGGAAGAACCTTATCTCCAAAATGGGAGGGGAAGTGGAGTCGGCTTACAGCCACCGTGTCACTCACGTTCTTTGTCAGACTCAGATGTCTACAACTGTTAAACAGGTAAGTCGTATCCAGACCTTCCCAGTGTTTCATAAACCTCCAGCCACAGTCAAAAACTTAAAATGCCGACCTTTAACTTAAGCCATCAAACCAAACGCATTTAAATTCAAGCCTGCCTCAACTCACATTGCCATGGTACCATTCAATATCGTCTGTTACTAAGTTAAGCGCAGTGTTGAAAGCGAACTAAAATTACAACAGAGCAGACGAGTGGGCACCTTTACCCAAGGCTCGAAGCCCATGGGCTCGTATACGGTATGTATCTATGTAACTCTAAACTACTTTGCTTCTAGGCTTTGCGAGATGGGAAAAGGTGTGTCACTGCATATTGGCTGAATGATGTCATACTTCGGAAACTAGTTTTACCCCCTTGGGAGGCCATGCATTTTCCGCTGCCATTTGGGTAAGAATGAGGATTTAATTTTTGTGCATATTCATAGCACAAAGTTACCACAGTGGTCTTTTCTGAAATTAAATACAATTTATATTTTATTGCACTGAATTGATGGCCATTCTTTGTCTATTTCTTTCAGTGATGACAAGCCTTGCAAGAACCACTTGATTTCCTTCTCCGGATTCGAAGGCAATGAACGCGAACGAATCAAGGAGATGATAAGGGCAACAGGAGCGAAATGTACATCATCACTGACAAAACATAATACCATACTCGTTTGCAAAGCGTGAGTTGATTAAATTGGTCATTGCCGTATGCATTTCTTTAAACCTTGCAAAATCATTACCTTGATTAATTATATAATTTTTAACAGGCTCAGCGGCAAGAAATATCCCTTGGCTCGCGAAATGGAAGTGCCTGTTGTTGATGCCCAATGGCTGAACGACGTCTTGTTCGGACATTTCTCGTGCTTGCATCAAACGAACGCTCAAAAATATCAGGCTTACAATCAGCAAAGTCCGCTACGAGTAGATTATGCACAAGTGCCTCGTTTAATGGGTGTGCTAAAGATTTATGGCTTGTAGTGATTATATCATCTCTGAATTTTGGGTTAGAGGTACTAAAATTAATTCCTTTTTCAGCTGCATGGAAAATGCCAATCAACGTAACTCAGGAGTCATTTGAGAAAATGAAAGTGATGCAACAGGCTGGGCTGCCGCTGGCAAAACGTCCCCGACTAAGCAAATCTGTTGCGTCGCCCGATCAGCAAGAAAACTCTTTGGAAAACATTGAGATTATCAATGCTGATTTACCCCCATTAGAAAATAGGCCCGTCGTCATATTTTCGTGTTTGTCGGAAAATGTTTCCGAGAAAGAACTTATTCGGGTAATTACTAAAGTAATTTCTTATCTGGCTTAGCAAACTGCTGTCTCAACTATTTAAAATTTTAAAATTATTATACTTAGAGAGCTGGAATTTTCACAAGTGTGAGCGCAGAAATATTTTAACTGTACAATTCGTAAGACTTGTGTTCATCCTAATTTTAGCACTAGTATAGTTAAAATAAACTGATTTATACACTGGGTTTGAATGCTAATAAATTCACTTAAAATTCCCAATGTTTCGTAAAGTATGCTTATACTTATTATGCTTATACTAAAGTATACTTATTCCGGGGCAAATCACATTTGAATCAGATCTTTTTGAAGCCGAGTTTTTGGCTGATCTCTCGTTAATTGTTTATTAATATTGTTATTAATTGTTTGTTAATATTTTATAGACTGTGAATAATTATATAACTGAAACTTATTCCTTTACAGAAATTAGCACAACTTGGGGGCAGTTGTGCTGGGGAGGACTTCAAAGCTGCCACTCATTTAGTGATGTCTACTACGCAAGTAACTTACAAGCTTTTGTGTTTGTTCTCGAAAGTAAAACACATTGTCAATGAACAGTGGGTCCTTGACAGCTTTGTACAGCGCAAGTTTTTAAGTAAGAATTAGGAATTTATATTTAAATTAACAAAATTCGTAGGTTATGTTGTGCGCTAACGGCACGACTTCAAATTTATAATACTTGCATTTAATTTCAGATGAAGCACCTTATATGCACAATGAAATTGCATGCGACGGAGGAGATTCCATAGATATTTCAAAATCCTTAGCTAAACCAAATCGCACTGAATTGTTCAAGGTAAGTAAACGATGAATACCATCATTTAAAAGGTTCCTTGCGAGATAACATAACGTAGACATTGACATTGACATTGATAGAGAAGAAGAAATAGGATTTTCAATGCAAAATAGTTTCATTGTTTTTACAGGAAATAATTATAGAGTAAGCAGCTTAGGATTGTAAAATAGGCACAGTACTAATTAAACAATTTCCTTCAGGGCCGAACATTTTACGTCACTCCGAGCGTAGTCCCAGGAAAGTCGTTTTTGACCAAGGTGATAGAATCGGCTGGCGGTATCGTTGATCGAAATCTTGCAAGCGCTACTAACATCCAGGAGCTTAATAAATCCGAAATGCACTATGTGTTGATTTCTGAAGAACAGGACATGTACATGCTTGGGGACCGATATAAATCCATTGGTAAGATTTATGAGACACTTTTGCTCGGTTTTCAATTTGGCATTATGTTGCCGTGCAAGTATTAACTGAAGCAAACGATTTCTTTCTTTCAGATGTGTTCACGGCACAGTCGGTGATAATTTCAATTTTCAAGCAAGAAATTTGCTTTGTTCATGAGAGCTGATTTTAATCTTTGCAACTTCAAATAGGGGACTTTCAAACTGGCCCTACTAGTTCAATGTATTTACCTTTAATAATAGTAGTACCCACACAACACACTGATATCCTAAACATTTGACAAACACAACATTAATGATGGTATGTCTAAATGGTGTTGTCGTGATATTGTGAGGATACCATTTAATGGCATGTGATATTGTGAGGATACCATTTAATGGCATGTGATATTGCGAGGATACCATTTAATGGCATGTGTTGTAACTTTAGTGTCCTTAATTATGTGCAAAAGTGCTGTTTTTTTTTTATTGAACTGAAATCAACAAAAGTAGCAATTTAATATTTTATTGTACAAATACTATGCCATATTTATTTTCCTGACAGCAGTATTTTGGATTTCTCTTCAAAAATATTTTTGTAACCGAGTGAAGTGAGTAGCGTGCGAGTTGTGCTGATATGGCCATGGACTTTACAAGCTTTCTCAGTTGGGGCTGTGGGGCAAAATGCAATTCTCCAAACTGTGCAGTTCAGGGCTCGGAATCCAATCGAGTCATCTCCATTCGTGGGAAATCTCACTTACAAACCTATAACAACTGCTACACAGTTAAAGAATCAGGTACCTCCCCAGCTTCCCAACATCTTGCCCACCCAATGCCCTCCAAACTATTTGAAATAGATGTAAGAACAATGCTGAAGCATGGTATCGACATGCAAGCTACCAAGGCCCGGTCAATGCTGCTACTGAAGAAAGAACACCTGGCTCCTTATACATATTTCATCTGAATAATGCTTATTGGACAATTTCGTAATGTTTGAAGATTGGAGAAGAAAGGAGGTTCAAAGTACCAAAAGAAGAAAATTGTAAGCACAGAGAAAAAGATAGTCCACAACTTATTTTTGACAATGTTTATAAATTTTAAGCCATTTACGCGGCTAATTTTAGTCATCTATCAGGCAGGTATTTTTGAAGTGATAGTATTACTACTCTTCAACTTAATTTTTATCTGGGCTTACAATTTTCTTCTTTTGCAATCCACATTAGTCACTCAACATTCGAATGAAACGTTTGTAATAACCTGTAATCATGTTCGAAACGTTTAAAGTAAAAACCTGCAAAACCACAAATTTTTATTTATTTATCATGTTTCACTCATTTATAAATACAAATATCTTGCCATCACTGTGTTTTTGTTCTACTATAAATTACGCCTTTGAATTTGTCTTAGACCAATTTCAATATTTCACGCTGATTATCACCACCAGCAAAGAGAGTCTAGGGTTAAGAGGGGAAACGGTGTGTTGTGGGGGAAGTCCAAAGGGAGTCTGCGCGTCCGTGAGAATTTCACGGGGATTTCGCAGCATTTTTGGCACTATCTTGGACATTTAGCCTATCAGATTAGGATGGATTATTTGGCCCTGATTGGCTGGATGCTCAAAGCATGATAGCAGCAAGAAAAATGCCAAAGATAGAGGCAGGAATGCAATGGTCAACTTGGGTTGAAATTAGCACTGATGTTTGTGCATTTAAGTTGTCACCGCATTCTCGTCACATTATTGATAGGAATTTAAGCAGGAAAGTCGAGGTCTAAAAGTGCAGCTACCTGCTTTCAGTCTCTAAAGTTGCTCCTTCTTTCCTGTTTCTCCAGAATCACATTCAATAATCATGACCATACCCATTCAAACCATTCGACTTTGTCTTGATTGTGTTTAGGGCGAGACAGCCAGCGTTAAGGATGCTGCCGAGGCTGGAATCTTCGACCTTTACCTCACTAAGTATTGGGCGCTGAAATACGCCACGAATGCCGCCTGCACCATCCTAAAGGTGGACCAGATTATTATGGCCAAACGTGCATGGGGGCTGAAAGCACGACCTCAAGGCGCACAAGATGAGGACGATTGATTGTTCAGCAAAACAGCTCATGCCAGAAAACAATTTGCTTTAACTCACTCCATAATATTACATAAGTTACTGGTCATTGGTTACTGGTCACTAATTCTATGTACCTACGTTCACCATTAAATGGTCCAGTGGGTGTTGCATATAATGCCTTCTAAGCATTTACATGAAAGCTAAACACATTAAAACATTAAACACATTATACGTCCGAGTTTTTATTTCAATGTGATGAATGTTTCCTCTTCAGGGTGTTTAGCCTGGACAAAATCTCGTCAATTTGAATTCCCATTAATTTATCTATCTACTACTGAAAGAGGCTCAAGTCAAAACATTTACAAAGTTTGTTTCTACTTCACTCAACTATTTTATTTTCTGGTAGTCACACTGAGGCTATAGTTATATTTGTATGCACCTTTGAATCAAATATATCTTAAAAATAAAAAATTAACATTGAATTGAAGCATCGAACTGGGAATTCCAATACTGAAATCTTGGCGAGGCAAAGCACCTAGAATGCATTTTCAATTCCTTCCTCTCTCCAATCAGGGAAAAGTGAAAATAGGTAGGTAGTAAACTAGGTAAAAGCGTAAACTTAATGCCAATCTTTTTAATGAATCTTAAATGTCAAGAAATAACCTTGAAGGCATGCTCTTTTGTAAAGATTTAATTAATCATTTCGGGTCAAGGTACATGTAGATGAAACAGTTAATGTTGAGTAAAATGCACCTGCTTTTGAATGTCTACACATACAGGTTAGATTGTTTCTGCGCCATAATAAACTCTTTTCTCAAAAGTTAATTTATCTGCCCTCAACAAATTTATTGGTAGTTTTGAAAAAAGCTCAACTAAAGGCTGAGTCGTAACAGAATCAGCTATAAAGCTGTCTGTGTATACAACGTACATTATGGCAGGGGTTTTAAATATTTGGCAATAAGACAGAAGTGCAGCAGGTATACCTCCCACCAAATTTGATGGCTCTAGGCTTTTTGAAAATTTACTACCTTTGTAGTAATCACTACGCAATTCTCGCAAAAATGGGGTGGGAAGATCATCTTCATCCGAGAGATGTGACATTCTGAATTCACATGTCAGTACAATAACATTCTCAGATTTCACCAGCCAGCCACTGATGCATTGAACAAATTTGTGTGCTTGCATTGTTGTGTGATCTGGGCTGCATACGCAGATAATCACAGACTCCTCCAGAGCATATATTTTTGAGGACTTGGGTGCTTTCTTTCTTGTTGTGAGATCGTCCTCGGAATCCCCTCGTGCTGGAACGACAGTGGCATCTGGACTGGGAACGTTCACTTCTGCTACGGTAACTGCATCGTTGAGAAGGCAGTTTTCTGCAAATCCTAAACGAATGATATGGATGAGGAACCAACTAGATTTTAACTTTAAAGATACAAAAGTCATTGGGTCAATAGGTTACCTGACGTTAATGGTCCGTGGACAAGAATGAATAACTTGTTTGCATATGAAATTTCGGATTTCGTAAAGAAGTTCACTTGAAGTTCTGGTTCTGGTGAGGGATTAGAGAAATCGCCCTCATCTTCAAAGTTATCGTCACCATCCCCGCACTCGATTACTTTCCCGAAGAATATCACCATATTTCACGAGACTACGAGAACGCGCGATTACCGCCAAAAATTACCGCCTTCTGTGAAAAAGCGGGCTATGAGGGGAACGGTGTGTTCTTTGGGTGTGTTGTAGGGGAAGTCCTTATTTTAGCTACAGTAGCGCCATTCCACGATTTTGATTGGTCAGTTTCAATAGAATTGCCGCCGTATTTGTTTCTAGCTGGCGCTGGATATAAATGTACCAAGAGATTATAAACTATTGCACTCTTACAGACTTATGCAATTCAGGTTCAAAGTATTATTGTTTGTGTAAAATAATACACACATTACTACATTGAACCTCCTTTAGGTAGATTTAAATACAAGAATATTAGAGTTTAACTTAATTAATATCAGTTTAAATAATAAAAATATAAGAAGGTACTCATTTTGTGTTGATTGAAAAGCAGCAGATATATTGATTCAACTGTACATGATTGTTGTGTTGAAAATTGTTAGTTCATGCCTAGACCAAATGGTATATGTTTGATCTACATTTTTAAATGCATCGAGTTGAAAATGAAGGGCACACACAGGAGGCTGAACCGCATTTAGCCCTATTAGATTTATATTTCAAGACCTCTCCAGCAAGATTTGACATATCTGCTGGTCTTTAGGAAAATAAAAAAAAGGTAACTCTGGGTTTCATAACCGCGAACTCTCACAATTTTGAAAACATCAACGCACACTTTCAATACGACCCTTGGCTGTTTCCAAATATGTTTCCCACAGCTTCCATCAGCGCTGATCAGCGCCATCTACAACGGACAGGCAAACCAGAGCATATCCACATCTCACCCACTCATCGCACTCATCTCTCTATTACTGTGCACGTGTTGTTTAGACGTTTATTTCATCTATAAAACCATTAAAATTACTAATAAAGATGCCTGTTATTCAACGCATTGTGTAAGTATTAACTCTCACAACTCAGACTTTTTATTCTTCGTAGCGTTGAAATCACTTTGTTTCGTTTTGTACTTATAAATATGCGAGAAAAACGTCATTTGTGTGTTTATAACCTCACACTGTTTGTTTTTAGGAAACCAAAAACCCACAAAGGCAAGAAAGTACTTCTTGACAGAGAACCGAAGTTTATAGAAAACAGTAAACAGACCGTTTTTGTTCATGGGAGAAAGATGAGTGATGTTGTAAAGAGGTGCATGAAAGATCTGGTAAGCTGGTTACATCTTAGATCGATTGGAACTTTTCTGTGCAATCACTTCTTTTATTTGATTTAAACCATACTACTGCTCTTTTGCAGTATGATCTTAAGAAGCCCCAAGCTAAGATGCTTTCTCGAAAGAACGACATTTTACCTTTTGAAGACATAACCCCTATTGAAGGGTTTTCACGTAAACATCAAGCGTCACTTCTCGTGTTTGGATCACACAACAAGAAACGACCCAATAACATAGTATTAGGTACAGTATATACCATTCTTAGTGTTTTCAGGCTTCTTCAAAATCTGTACAGAGTTCGTCTCCGAGTAGCGGGCCGTTTCTTCTAATTTTCATTCTGATTTAGGGCGTACGTATGATCACCAAATTCTTGATCTGATGGAGCTGGGTATTGAGAACTTCAAAGCTCTGCAAGATTTTAAAACAGAGAAAATTGCACTTGGGATGAAGCCTTGCATTCTGTTTTCTGGAGATCTTTTTGATCACAATCATGAATATAAGCGACTGAAAAGCATACTGGTCGATCTTTTCCAACGGGAAAAGGTCTCGTCCATTCGCCTACAAGGTCTTGAACATGTTCTCATGTTCACGGCTGTAGAGGGAGCCTTATATCTCCGCAGCTACAAGTGAGTGCCAATAGGACTTAATTTTATAAGAATGCTAATTGCTATTTTATAGTTGAATCTTTTTCCTTAATAAATTAAACAAAGCACCGAACGGTTTGGCATGCTGGATACACCGGTTCTCGTGAGATCACCGAAGTTAAGCAAAATTGCGATGGATCAAAGGTTGGATGGGTGACCATTCATACCAAGGTCCATTTCTGTTCGGGAGAGAGGCTGGAGGGTGTGAAGTTAGTGCGAC
>QKMV01000701.1:0-19981 GCA_003287335.1 Lednia tumana
CTCACAGTTTGACTGCAGTAATAACATTAATCTACAAATCGGGTGGGTTTTTCCAGCTGCCACTAGATTCACCTTAATGCCATCGAGGCTGGAGAATCGACCCTTGGCCGTTTACAGCAAATTTGACGTAAAGTACGACTCGATCGGTCTTGAACCGCGTGGAATTCAGCCCTGCATTATATTTTAAAACAGCTTATCACGGAGTTGGTTCACTTTTATTGAATTAAACGAGGTTAATTCAATCCATTTGTGCCGAGGTGGGCAGTGCTAGATCTTAGCAGTTTCGTCCAAAAGGCATTTCAACGGCGGAAAGTTGGTCCAAACCGGTACAGAATTGTTTTAAATCGGTTTTTGTGGCTGAAATTCCATGGCGGGACACTTCATTCGGTCATATTAGAGATAAATATTGCAAAAACATTCCATTTTGACAGTTGGTCAGCCAGGAGCCTGTGCTTTTATTTTCGAATTCTTAAAGACCAAACATGCCGTGAGCAGCTAACAAGAAGCCATGAGTGCTGGATTTTAATGTAACAAGTCAGACTCAATGAAAAGTTTTGCAGAATTATTGAAATTTATCGAGTCAAACAAGCAGTGGAAAATAAAACTTTTTTTCAAACACAGCATTTGACAGCTGATGCGTCGCAAACAAGGCAATGCTGAGAATATACATGAAAACAAGTAGAAAACTCAGTAAAGTTATCTTTCCTGGGATGTGAGTGTAGGATAAACGCAATCCAAATGAATTGCCGTAGTAGTCGATATTCCAGGATCCAAAGATCGAACGGCGTTCATCGTTCATCGCATTACTCGGGTACCGCGACGCCCATCACGTAGCAGTCTGCGAAATTTTGGGTCCCGAAATTTGAAGTTTTAAGAATTATGAGCTCGCAATCTGTGTTTGTTATTATCCTGCCATCTTGAAAAATCCCGTTCCAGAAGTAATACAAGCCAAAACTTAGAAAATAAAGCAAATTGAAAAAAAATCAATTAGTTCTTATATTCCAAGAAAGTGTTAAGGCTGGGTGAGGGGCAACTGGGAAAACCCACCCGATTTGAAGTTTATTTTCATTACTGCAGCTTAACTATAAGTAGCAGAGACACCAAACTTGGTCACCTCCAAGAGAATATAACTGGCTTTCTCCAAAAATGTGTTTCAATTTTTTACATTCACCAGTTTTTAAAATCCTTATTTAAGTTGAAAAAATGACAATATCCCACTTAAAATCAGGTATTTTAAAAAAGTTAAAAAACCCAACATTTCCAATAAATCTTTTCAGAAAGCCAGTTGAATTCTCTTGGAGGTAACCAAGTGTGGTGACTGCCACTCACAGTTTAGCCGCAGTAATTTTAAGAAACTGCAAATCTGATGTGTTTTTTAACCTGCCCCTCATTCCACCTTCACGAAATAAAGCACACTTTTTGCAAACTATTCCTTAGCAAGTTTGGGAGGAGATTTTGTTGTCTGCTGGCAATATCCCAACTCCGAAGATCTAACACCGTTTTGTTTGGCTGCCTGGTGTAGGCGTGGTCCATCACCTGCCGTACGTGCGCCTACACCAACCACACCGTCTTGCCCGAGGCGTTAGAACGTTGGCCCACGAGCCTGCTCGAGTCCATCTTGCCTCGGCACATGCAGATCATCTACCACATCAACCACCTGTTCATGGAGCAAGTGGCCCTGCAGTTCCCCGGAGACATGGACAGGATGCGCCGCATGTCGCTCATCGAGGAAGACGGGGAGAAGAGGGTGAACATGGCCCACCTGTCCATCGTCGGCTCGCACGCAGTCAACGGTGTGGCTTGGATCCATTCGGAGATCATCAAGAAGGATCTGTAAGTAGATTTAGGGGACGCATAGTGCGTTTGATTTGAAGGTGTCACGAGGCAGCGTAGCTTGTAGTAGGGACACCTTGGTATAAATGCACGTGAGCTGGACACGTTTATGGTGAATTGAAAGAAAGACGGCCCTGGCTTTCGATGGTTACAAATTTGATTGGCTATTGACTAGGGCTAATGCTTTTCAGATTTGATTAGCTAATGCCCTGGTGATTAGCATGGTACAAGCTGTGAAAAAATATGGTCTTGTCAATCACTGTCAAAGATTAATGAGATGGAATAGAAGATAGTGTCGAAAATTTTGCTCTTTGCCCTTTTTGCTAGCAAACTTCAGAGCGCTCTTACTATTCTTTTATCCACAGTCGCCAGCTTTACGCCAAATTCATTTATCGGACTAAAATTTTGCTCTAGCTACTTCTTCCAGAGATGCGTTTTTAACCAGCTAGTTTTCATAAAAACTGTTCATAAATGGGTTTAACTGCTGAGAACTTCTAACAAACAAGCTTCCCAACTGCTTCCAACTGGGCAGTTTGTTTGTTAGAAGTTCTCAGCAGTTAAACCCATTTACTAACAGTTTTTTTGAAAACTAGTGCTGAGTTTAGGCAGAAGACATGAGTCTTTAGAATTTAATAACCAGCTAGTTGTTTTTAATATTTCAGGTTCAAAGATTTCTTCGAAATGTCTCCCGAGAAATTCCAGAACAAGACGAACGGAATCACGCCGCGCCGTTGGTTACTGCTTTGCAATCCGTCGCTGTCTGACCTCATCGCAGAGGTAATTATTTCCGTAGAGTCGCGTTGAAATTGACACGGGTGTGCACGTGTGTGGCTCGCGTTTGAATCTCACGTTTGTCTGCTGTCTTTTGTTTTCCGCAGAAAATCGGTGAGGAATGGACTGTCCATCTGGATCAGTTGGCAAGGCTGAAGAAACTGGCCACCAACCCTGGATTCCAAGCACAAGTCTTGAAAGTGAAGCAGGAAAACAAAATGAAGCTGTCGCAACATTTGGAAAAAGAATATGGAGTGAAAATCAACGCCGCCTCCATGTTTGACATTCAGGTAGATTAGACCCAAGATAATAAGCAATTATTCAGTTTTAAAGTTAGTGAAAGATATTCAAATGAGTTAAAATTATACAAGGATTTGCAGCTTAAAATTAGTACATAGGATGTGTTCAGTAAAATAAACAAATTAAAAATAGTTTATCTCGGATGCATGCGAAATGCGAATACGTTGTCATGGGACCAAAAGTATAACACCAGACCAGAGTCTAGACTGACCATAATGTGTCTGCAAAACAGCACTCTGCTGATCAAGCGGTGTTTTTTTTAAACTTTTTATTAGTCTATTAAAAGATGAGCAAGAAAATTTGGAATAATGCCCGTTAGCACAGATGTTGCAGTCCTTAGCCACCACATGAAATAAAAAGAGTGACTTTCAACCTATGCTGTAGCATTAGTCTAACATTTTATCGTTGGCAGTTAACACTGGCATTTAACAAGAACGATGTTCCTTTTGGTTACAGGTGAAGCGGATTCACGAGTACAAACGACAGCTGTTGAATTGTCTGCACATCATCACGATGTACAACCGCATCAAGCGCGATCCCAATGCCAACTTCACTCCGCGAACGGTGATGATCGGAGGCAAGGTTAGTACCAACCAAACCAACCCTTATACGCGGTTATATCATTGCATCACGATCAGTTTATGTTTGCAAACATGAGTCACATGTGAAAATTACTAATCGTGACACTGTGACGTACAAAACAAATAGTTATTTGATCATAGAATAACATTTAAACGTTGTTCTGTGCATCTGTTTGATGTGTTTAATTATAAATAATGTTAATGTTTAGGCTGCTCCCGGATACCACACAGCTAAGAAGATCATCAAACTGATCTGTGCCGTCGGCCACGTTGTAAACAACGACCCGATCGTCGGAGACAAGCTGAAGGTTATCTATTTGGAGAACTATCGAGTGACTCTTGCCGAGAGGATTATGCCCGCTGCCGATCTTAGCGAGCAAATATCCACGGCTGGAACGGAGGCTTCAGGCACAGGAAACATGAAGTTCATGGTAAGAATTTGGCGGGCATTTGTGCTAGGGTTTCACACCTTGACGCTTGATGTGAAAATTACTTGGGATTACCGCCAGGCCAGTGGTCCACGGAGCAAACAGCGCCGATAACCGCTTTGCTGAGCGGTTGTTCAGGAACTTGTTCAGTCTCGAGTAGCTTTGGAGCTACCTTGCATCCCAAGTCAAATTCCAAAACAAAATTCTATCCCTAGTGTCCAGGTGTCTGAAAAACTGTGGATATTAGGGATGACTTAGGGTATTCAATTCCTTTGCTAGTCGATTCCAATTTCAGTAATCTGGTAGTTTAAACGTGTAAGCTAGAAGCTAAAAAATTCTATGTGAATGCAAGAGATGGCAGCACTTAATCATAATGACGGCTAGTAGTGAAAGTATTTCACTTTTGGCAACACTGTAGCAGTGCCCTTCAGCCAGTTGCTCCAAGGTCTAGTCAACTGTTAGTTACTTGTCCTTTGATGATTCTTCTATTTTAGAATATGTTCACTCGAGCACAAAATTTTAGTTTTTTCTCAGGTATTGATTCTAATTGGTTTCCTTTCCACTTTGAAATTGGCGACGCATGCTCCAAATGTACCCGACTGTATCAACAGCAACCCTTCTCAATTAATAGTGGACATTTTTTCATCAACTGATGAAACCGTGCATAAATTTGTATTTTTCTTTCCAGCTGAACGGAGCGTTGACCATCGGAACGCTGGATGGAGCCAACGTGGAGATGGCCGAGGAAATGGGGAATGAGAACATCTTCATCTTCGGCATGACCGTTGAGGAGGTGGAGGAGTTGAAGAAACGGGGCTACAACGCCTACGACTACTACAATGCTCTGCCGGAGCTGAAGCAGTGTGTCGACCAAATCTCGAGCGGCTTCTTCAGCCCTGGAAATCCGGACGAATTCAAGGACATTGCTGACATTCTCTTGAAATACGACAGGTTCTTCCTGTTTGCTGACTATGAGTCGTACATTCAGTGCCAAGACAAGGTCAGCAAGGTCTATCAGGTGAGCTGCAAGTTTTATTGTACGATTCCATTTCAGTAGCAAGGTCTTCGTCGCACATCATTTTTCTCGGGGGAAAGTGAACGTTGTTTAATCTCCACTCGAGATATTTGAAAAGAGTATCTTTCGAGTTTGAACAGGCCATGCAAACATCTTTTTTGTCAGAATAACTATATCATGGAAAGGATTTGTAAATCGGTTGCTCAAGAGAGATCTGCGTTCTTTTTCCAGGACCCAAGCAAATGGGTGGAGATGGCGATCTACAACATTGCGTCATCAGGCAAATTCTCGAGCGACCGCACAATCGCAGAGTATGCCAGGGAAATTTGGGGAGTGGAGCCCACGTGGGAGAAACTGCCAGCTCCTCATGAGGCAAAAGAAGAGTCTCCTGCCAAGTAATCGCCTAGAAACGAATGCATTTCGCTGCAATTCTTAAATGTTGTTACTAAAGGCGTTGGCTGGTCTATTCTCGTTTAATGCCATATTAATATACTGTCTGTTAATGCTGTCAGTGACGGAAAACTGCTAGTTGCCATGCAATAATATAAATGTTGTTATAATGATGTTATCTAAAAAAGAATAAAACTAATGAAATTCAATGACGAGAATTTAACAAATAAAATATTGGTTTTAACAAATAAATATATACTACTGTGTACTTAAAAGTTTTATTCATCACATCTGCCTATTCCCGAATACGGTTTTTGCATCTGAATGTTTTAATCGATAAATATGTTCTTATAGAAGATTCAACGCATTCTTCTCTATTTCCTTTTTTCGTAATGAGAATTTTAACTGAATGTTGACTCATTTAAATTGTTTTCTTGCTCGTACGGCTGGCCACAATGTTAATTGCCTAATGACGTCACGCATGATTGCTTTTCGCTGCTTCCACTACAGTCTTGTCACGGCGGCCTCTCGACTGGTCGGATAGGAGTCAGATAGGCTTAGTGCTGCCCCATGACGTCACAGGCCTTTTTCAGGGCATGTTCAACATTTGAAATACCTATCACATTTCAAATGTGCTCAAATAACATCACAAGCAAGAAACAGAAGGATGTTGCCTTGATATAGAAACCAATCAATTTCCAATAAAAGTACATACAAAGAATGCAATTGGTTTGAAGAATATTAAAATCACTTCAAAAATACCTGCTTACTCGAGGACTCAAACCCCGGACCTTTTGCTTTCATGGCAACTGCTCTAACCACTGAGCTAAGTAAGGTATGGCATTTCGGAAGTGATTTTAATCTGTATGAGGGGTAGATCTCATAATGAGAAATGAACCAAGTGATTCGAGTCCTCGAGTAAGCAGGTATTGTTGAAGTGATTTTAATATTCTTAAAATTAATGCTAGCCCGTATACTTGGCTTTAAATTTGTTATCCTTGTCAACGCAATTGGTGTTCGATGCAAAAACCGTACTACACACATATTCAATTCAGAAAGCTTAATGCATTGTCAATGCAATTTAATTATAAAACAATGTTAAAGCTTTGATCATTAGTAACTAATGAGTAATGATAACTAATGAATGATCGAAGGCTAAAGCATAATTTCCTGATACTGGCTGCAGCCAGGAGTATATGCTCTGAAACTTAAAACTCTGAAACTTATGTTAAATTAAGTAATTGTGTTTGGAAGGAACCTCTCAATACTTTCAGTGTTAATTTCCCCAAGAGTTTGAGTTTGTAAATTGAAGAGTGGGCGACGCATTAGTCGGTTGCGTGGCAACTAACATCTGTCAATTTTGAAGTTAGGAGATGACATTCTAATCCAGTGGCTTCTTACATTCCAGTTGCATGGAATCCAAATTAAATTGTGGATTGGGCATCAGATATTAGTCTACAGCGTACAGTGAGAGAGCACACTGCATTACACCCACAACATAGGCTCTCTAGCCTTACCTTTCTGTGTCAACTGCCACCATCGCCCTTGGCGCTAAAGGATGCTCTCCCAGTAAATAGAGGGTACAGTCTATACTGTGAGAGAGCATACTGCATTACACCCACAAAATAGGCTCTCTAGCCATACCACCCTGTGTTAACTGCCACTATAGCCTCTGGAAAAACAGTATACTCCCAGTAAATAGAGTGAAGTTGCAAATATTGCATACAGCAATGCATTGCATTGGCAGAAGTTGAGAACGTTAGCCGAGCTGCCAGCTCGTTTGCCTTGCATTCGGGAAGTCTGGCTTGTGGTTTTCCGTGATTTCCCACAACCATTCCAGGCAAATGTTGAAATCTCTCCTCCATTCCCAGCCTGAGCCCTCCAGTCAAACTGAGTTTGCTTTGGAGCTTGCTTGGTCTTCCCCAAAAAAACATACAAGTGCAGATTTCTTTCAAATCTTCAGATCACAATGCTAGTGACGACTTGACTTTTTTCGACCCACTCCTCAATTCAAAATTAATTGGTATCAAGTTTAAAGATTTTGATTTTCAGTGCTTTTTTTTTCTTCCTGATATATTCCATAATAGCACGCAATCACATAGCATAAATAATGGACGCAATAACGCTAGCACACAAAAGCACTCCGATTATTTGTAGAACGGGAGAATCGATTCCCGGTGAAGATTTCCACTGAGACCCCGACCTGAGTTTCAAGCAACAGTGGTAGAGGGTGAAGTAGAGGGTTCCAATAATAGCAGAGGCAATCGCCCCAGCGTAGTAAACCGTAGTAAGTGAAATACTCCATCCGGAGATTAATGCAACAACGATGGCCCCTAAGCTCCTCCCTGTAACAAACAGATGAAATACATTACCTAACGGCATTGACTTTTCAGATCACAAGTTTTTAATATAAAACAATCTTGACAAGGATAACAAATTTAAAGCCAAATACACAGCTAGTATTGATTTGCAGAATATTAAAATCACTTCAAAAATACCTGCTTACTCGAGGACTCAAACCCCGGACCTTTTGCTTTCATGGCAACTGCTCTAACCACTGAGCTTGTATACCTTGCTCAGCTCAGTGGTTAGAGCTGTTGCTTTGCAAGCAAAAGGTACGGGGTTCGAGTCCTCGAGTAAGCAGGTATTTTTGAAGTGATTTTAATATTCTTCAAATAAAACAATGTTATTTTTGAGTCGATGTTAGCATTTTTTACCGCTAATTCACGACTGGGAAGACATAGGACTCGGGAAAAAGACTTCATCAAAGCATTTGGCACAATCAGTCGATGAAAACCTTTCACAGAAAGTTAGGCAGCATTTGACGCGATTCAAGGGAAGTTCGAGGCCAGGTTCAAGCGAGTGCGACGTAGTTCACATACTGAATGCTGATTGGTTCAGTTTCATTCAAACCCTTCAAATAGTTTGATGAAATGAGCTGGACCGCATTGCAAAACTATTGGACATAATCACTTGATGCAATCTATATTCATCAAACTGCCGTTACACAAGCCAAGTGGGTTTGCTCAAACGATTTTGTCAAATAATTAAACGAAACATTTGATTGCGTAAAACAGGCGTTAGATTTGATTGGCATGTAGCAAACTCTTAACTCTTGGGGAGGGAAGGTATTGTTATTTACAAGTAGTTTCGTTGGGTAACGGATTACTTGCGTCTTACGTTAGTGAGTTTACTAGTAAGGAAGTAGGGAAGCGTGGCGGAACGCAACGGAATGGCTTACCTATGCAGAATTGTGCGATGACTGCGATGCCCTGGCCGGTGGCAGTCAGCTGGATTGGAACCAAGTGACGGACGTACAAGATGGACGTGACCCACGGTAAGCCAAGAGTGAACATTTGTAACGCAGACACGGGAATCGTCCAGTAAAGGTGAGTGCCAGCAAACAGGCCTGAATGCAAACACGATTCTAGTTAGCAACAACAGGTTTGAAAAGAAGAAGACAAAATTAAACTGAATGTATCCTCACCACCATACGACATGAAGCAAATATCGAAATCAGTGAAATATGATTTGGTAAATACCAAAGAAAGAAATGCATAGATGGGGCCATCCAGAAAAATCTCGAATGAGTCGAGGTAGTTTTTTTATAACCAGTGCAGTTCATATTTTATTAAAACTACAACAAATCTTTTTAGGTAAAGAAATGTCTTGTAAATGAACGAAAATATTTAATTGCGGTATTATACCACAGGCAGTTCATGGATTTTAGGTAACTCAGTGGCACCTGTAAAAACCTACCCATTAGTAAATTATTTTAATCACTGCAGTCAAACTCTAAGTGGCAGACACCAAACTTGGTTCATACCATAGAGAATTCGAGTGGCTTTCTGACAAAATGTATCTGAAGTTTTTATTCTTGTTACTTTTTGTTACATTCGGGTTTCAGTTCAAAAAAAGTGATTATATCACAATGAACCTGACTTTAAAAAAAAGAAATCAAAATAAAAATGTCAAATACATTTTGTCAGAAAGCCAGTTGAATTCTCTGTGGAATGAACCAAGTTTAGTGTTTCTGCCACTTACCCTCTATTAACTGGGAGAGCATACTTTTCTGCCAGGGGCGATTGTGGCAGTTAACACAGGAAGGTATGGCTAGAGAGCCTATCTAGTGGGTGTAACGCAGTATGCTCTCTCACTGTATTGACTGTACACTCTATATACTGGGAGAGCATACTTTTCCGCCAGGGGCGATGGTAGCAGTTAACACAGGGAGATTTGGCTAGAGAGCCTATCTAGTGGGTGTAACGCAGTATGATCTCTCATAGTATAGACTGTATAGTTTGACTGCAGCAATTAAAATAAACTAACAATCAAGTGGGGTTTTCCAGTAACCACTAGATTCACCTTAATGTTTAAAAAACAGCTCCATGATAAAAGTGACATATTTTCACAAATCGGCTGATTTGTTTCGATTTAAATTTGAGAGAGCGTTTTAATATTTTGCAAACAGGTGATTGACTGCATGATTGACTATTTGAACAAGTAGCTACATATTAACAGTTGAACAATACATGCCAACAATTAGTGAATTGTTGTACAAGACTCACTAATGTATCGAATGATGTAGACAGCGAACGCAGCGATCAAGATGTTGGCGTGACCACAATAGGTTGTTATTTTGGCTGCATACCAAAGCAGCAGTATGGCTGGCAGAGCACCAATAGCCAGCGTCAACCCAATGAAGTACGAAGTCCCTCCTAGGTCCGACAGGTGCCTGGTAGAAACAACACACAAATACATGTTAGGTATTTAATTTAGCCAAGAGTTTCACAGCTTTTCGTGATTGCCAATGAAAGAAACATTCAGTTACATCAAAAAAACTGTTAGTAAATGGGTTTAACTGCTTAGAGCTTCCAACGCCCTGAAGAAGCTTTCAATATAGTTAGCGGAACGTTGGGAGTTTGCTTGTTAGAAGTTCTCAGCAGTTAAACCCATTTACTAATAGTTTGCGTTGAAAAATAGTGCTGAGATTAGGCAGAAGACATGAGTCTTTAGAATTTGATTCAGTTACATCAATTGGCAACCGCCAGTGGTCATCTAAAATCATCAGGGTTTCCCACTTAAATAATTCAGAGACAAAGGCATGCGAAAGATGTTTTTGTCTATGGTGCCCAATTTACGTTGTAATGGACGAGTTTTGAAAATACATCTCTTTTTTAATGTAATATAAGACAGGAAAACACTGGATTTTTACTAAATCTCTTCAAATTTGTGTATTAAAATATGAAGCTGACAACATTTCAATTCCCGGATCGGAGGTACGTTTTTCCCGTTTTGCTTCCCTTCCATATTTGACTAAAATTCTTTAGACTTGTGTCTATCTCCTTATCTTAGCACTAGCTAGAAATAAACTTATTTACAAAGTGGATTTTAGTGAATTTCTTGGCATCTAATCCCATTGAACTCAGTTTTTTGAGACGACATATCCAACTCTTTATTTCAAGTGGAAATCCTCAGTTTTTGATAATAGACAACTCAATTATGGTCTGAAATATGGTCGGTAATAATACAACCATTATGGTCTGGTGCATATTACGGAACGCACCAACCACCGGATAGAATGTACTTTTATGCGTAACACGAATATACATCTTCCTCGGTGGGTGCTAAACAAAATGAACGGTAGGTTAATGGTTACTGGAGTGGTGTGCTTTGTGCTTTTTGCGTTGTACTCACCACGGCAGATAGCAGTCGAGGCCCGCGAACAAGGCGCCGAGGAGGATGAGAACGCAAACGAGAGCAGAGAATTCTCCGCCGTTGCACCCAGATGCGGTTCGGGCCCCTCGGCATGCGGCTTGCGGCACGGTCTTGCTAAACATGACGAGCAGCGCCGAAACGACCATCAGGATTGCAAACACCGCAAACGCAAGCAGGTAAAATGGATGTTTAGGAAGTTTCAACAGGTTCATGTGCATGAACAGGCCAACAAGAGGAGGGAATATCGTGCAGCCAAGAGACGCAAACGCAAGGTGGCGGCCGATTTCCGACGAACTCTCCCGAGATGAGAGAACAATGGCGGCGTTGAGGAGAGTTATGACCGCAAGCGGAAAGATTTCCGCTACTGAGCGAACCTGAAAATAAAATAAATGCAAATTTTTATAAGTTAGTCACAAACTATAGAACAATCCTCAAGGAAATATTGCTAACAATGTTCTGCAACACACAGGATGATTCAAACTAGGTTTTTCAGAGTGAAAATACAAAAGTTAGCCATTTTCTTTCCCTTCCCAACAAAAACACAGCTTTCTCTTGTGAGTAATTGAAAAAAATATGAAAAAAAAGCTTGCGGAACAGTTTTTGTACCCAACAAAAAGTCCGTGTTTACGCCAAAGGAACGCCCAAGCTCATTTACCTGCGGTCAAAAACTACAGCGAAAAGTTCTGGGTTCAAATCCCCATCCAGCCAGGCATTTTTAATATGAAATTAATTATTCGACAACTTGCCGAAATAAGATTTTGTTCTGAAGATAACGTCACAGACCGATATGAATTTTCGGCTACGGCTGCCTGAATGTTCCAACCACGTATGAGCACGGCTGAAGCAAAAACACGTTCAACTCACAAGCAAGTAGCTCCAGAATGCAACCGTTGGATCGCCTCCGATATTCTGACACCGAGTCTCCGCTAACACGCTGTCCTCTGTTAAGTACGGTTTGTCCAGTGAGCAGACAACGCTGCAGGTGTCGTGCCCGATGGGTGCTAGAAGAGCTTCGGGGATGCGGCACGAAACTTCATCACCTGCACAAGAAGTATTCCGCCGTCAAGCTCGGCTACAAACTGATGGACTGAAAGGCTTCAACATTTATGCATTACTAGGAGAGATGGGAGGGATTATAAAATTCTTTTGACTCAGGTCTGGTTCCTAATCTGGGCACTAGTTTTTGTGAGAAGGATTATTTTTCATCTGAAATTAAATTATAATATTCCATACAGCCGTGCAAAATGTTAAAATGCTCTGCTTGACTAGTTGCTATGTAGTAATTTTATTTTGTACCACTTGTAATTTTAATTTTTTTTTTTTTTTGTTTAACTGTTAATCGTTATTATATTTATTTCTTAAAATTCTGACCCCGCACAAGGTTTTGTTACCTCGCGCGGCTTTCTGGTATTTGTTGGAATGTGTAGAAGGATATTTAAAATTATGCACCATTCTGTTGTATGGCACAGAAAAATGAATGAATGAAAAACAGAATGAATGAATGAACTTTAGGGTGTTCCTGCCAGTCACCATGTATTAGAAATTCGGACACAATCGCGACATCAAAAACGCAAAATTAACAGAAAAAACTTCCAATGGCAAAAGAATATCTTAATGTGCGAATGTGTTTGGAAAAAATGAATGGGGGAAGATACGCTCTGTGAAAATCTGTTAATAATTTCCAGGTGTATGGAATTGCTACTGAAGATAGAGGTGCAAATTTTTTAAACCTGGAAATTATTTACAGGTGCAAAATTTGTACACCTACAAATTATTTACAAATTTTGGCAAAGCATGTCTCCCCTTATTTTTGTTGGCAAACATGAATGCACAAAATAATGTCCTATTTCATTAAATTCTTAAGACTCATATCTTCTGCATAATCTCAGCACTAGTCTTCAAAAAAACTGTTAGTAAATGGTTTTTACTGCTGAGAACTTATAACAAACAAACTACTAACGTTTCGCTAACTATATTGAAAGCTTCATCGGGGCGATTGTCTGATTGTCGGGGCGATTCCCGAAGAAAAGTTTTCAGTATAGTTAGCGAAACGTTGGCAGTTTGTTTGTTAGAAGTTCTCAGCAGTAAAACCCATTTACTAACAGTTTTTTTGATGTCCTCTTTCATTTTTTTCTTTTGAATTTACGCTTTTAAATTTTCAAGATTGTGTCAGAAACGGGCTTAAAAGTCAGGTTTTTCAATTGTCGGCTAAGACACCAGCAAACCGTTAACTGAGTGCATAGCAACAGCCAATCAGATGTAACGATTTGAATCATTGAAATAACCGTTCAAGTTTTAACCGGCTCTCGAAATACTGGCGCTTAGCATTCCTTCAACAAGCAGTCTGCAGACCAGCGGATTTGGTGTTTTGCGATTCTTGACCCAAGTATTCAGAATATTCCAGCCAGCTTTATTTCACACCCTGAAGCCTTGTCTTACACACCAACGCAACTTTTGTTTGCACTCTGTGTTAAAAATGTTGCAATTTGAGTTCTGTTGAAATCAAAATTTGACTTGTTTTGTCAAAAAGGGAAGACTGGCTTGCCGGGAAGGGTCGGGAATGGAAGGGGCAGGTAAGGAGAAGGCGGTCCTTTTGGAGAAGAATTATCGCAGCATTTGCTTAGAATGGTTGTGGATGGTGACAGGAAACTATGTGGCCAGGAAAGCCGGTCACCAGGATGGAGCCCGGGATCTCCCGATTGCAAGGCAGACACACTAGCCGCGGGGCTACCAAGCTCGGATTCTATTCAAACACTTTGCATTTAGAAAAAAATTGTCGCATGGATTTGAAAAAAATTCCGCTGCGTAGAGCGCTAAATTTTCGTTGTGATGCCATATTTTGGTGTTGCTGGCGTTTCTAGGATCGAGAATAAAAAAATATTGGTGTCTCTGGTCGCTGACCTTCAACCTGCTTGTCACCCCTGTAAGTACTACACGAACGCAACCAGTGCGATGAGACGACCGATTTTCATAGCTTTGAATGAAAAATATGGAAATCCATTGAGATTTACATTAAAGGGTATCATTTTAGTAATTTAAATAATAATACCTGAATACAGCTTGGGAGAGCTTAAATATTCTGTGCATTTCACATTCAACAAATTGCATGGGGAAATTTGGACAAATATGATCGTCTTAATACAAAACTTAATAATTTGGCTGGATCAAAGATTCATTAACATAGAAAATACCTCTAACAATTGATGGGTTTGCTTCTGTGAAAACAAAGCTGAGATTTACCGCTTTGTAAAGCTTTAGCTTGATGGAAATAATAAGATAACGTTCAGATGAATCTAATAGCAGCTGGGAAAACCCACCCGATTTGTACATCATTTTAATTACTGCCTTCAAACTGTAAGTGCCACCCACCAAACGTGGTTCATTCCCTAGAGAACCCATATGGCTTTCTGACCACATTTATTTGAAGTTTTTATTCTTATTCCTTTTTGTTAAATTTAGGTTTCAGTTTCAAAACGTGATAATATCACAATAAACACGTCTTAAACAAAAACTAATAAAAGTAAAAATTTGTCATATTTTTCAAAAAGCCTGTTGAAGTCTATGGAATGAACCAAATTTGGTGTCACTGCCACGTATAGTTTGACTGAAGTAATGCAAATAAACTCAAAATCAGTAGGGTTGTTCCCGTTACCACTAGCTTCACCTAAAGCCAAGAAGCTACTGAAATTACTAATAACAATACAAAAAAGGGCCAAGCGCTATCCAGGAAATCTCCCGGAGTCACGTGGAAAACACAAAGCGAAGCGAATTACCGAGAGGATATCTACACCACTGCTGGTATGGGCCGGGATCGATTGGTAGGCCTATGCTGACGTTGACAGCTATGGGCTGACTGGTCTCGGTGTAAACGTGACACTGCACTTTGCCTTGTCGATCACGAAAGCACAGGTGAGGGGGTTCCCCATCGTGGGACATCGCGTGTCTTTTCTTGGGTTCTGGCCCACCTTCCCTTATGCCTTCTTCCTCTTCCAGATCCTAGGAGGCAAGTACAGAATTTTTATTATTCGAGGTTGCAACACTTTGATACGCAATATTTTTTTCCTTAATGCGAACTAAATGGATGGGTATACTTACACTTACGGAACTGAAAATTGACCGCTCCAAAGGAAAAACTTACCCCTTTCAAACATCACAGCTGAACAAATCTGACCTCACATCTTTTTTGGAAAATTTATATTTTATGATTGTGCTTACAGGATTTTGTATTTTAAGGCAAAAATGAGAAAATGAAACGAAACACATAACTGGGCGAAATTTATAAATTTTACAGCAGGGCGAGTATGTAACTTTTGATCTGGCGTTGTCAGCTATAATCGATAAGAATCAGCATGACTGAGATAGGAAATCCTCAAGTATGTAACTTTTGATCTGGCGTTGTCAGCTATAATCGATAAGAATCAGCATGACTGAGATAGGAAATCCTTATCGATTTTAGCCGACAACGCCAGATTGCAAGTTACATAATCGCCCTGCAGGTGTATAGAATGGAAAGGAAAGAAGATTAGGAACCAAGTTATCAGAAATAGGGGAAACTACGATAGACAAGCGTTTTTTTAACGTTTCGGTAAAAGCTTTTCTGAAATTAGATTGATACGTATATGACTAAGTGTTTTGGAAAGTTGGGAGTAGGGCATGTGCCGCCACCGGTTTTCCTCTCTTCCGTGTTAGATTCAACATCCCTATCATATCTTCTATGCACCTTATCATCATCTCATCATTCACAGACCCCAACTGACCACTGGACAAAGTATCGAGTGCATTTTTAAACACAACAAAATCAATCAATCGAAATTTCCAGCGTTTTGCTCCAATTACAGCCAGCACAATACCAGCATCAACTTGAATTCATACTATTCATGATGAAATGTACAGTGTGTTTCAAACCATTTTAACCATTGAACCAATTGAACCATTTTAAAAGTGGTTTTGTCTTAAGATCCTTGAAAAAAAGTAAGATAAAATGAAAGGAAACGAGGTAATTTTCATTGAAATGCAGTTCAAGATGAAATTGATTGTTGTGGATTTTGAAATATTGTGTTGAAAATTTACATTTTTATGACATGAATCCAAAGGTACTTTTTGTTACAATGGACAATGAATTTGATGATGATTGAGCAACTACTTGTAACATTCACAATTGGGTAATAATTGGGTCCAATTGCCACTTGGGTACAATTGACAAACTTAGGTTGCAAAGTAGACACCAAACTGAATGATAGCAATCTGAAAGTAATTAGGAAAGAGTTGCGTACCGTTTCCACTTCCATAGGCGCAAAGTTTTCATCGTAGTCAGTACTGTCGGCTTCTGGCTTTTGTTCTAACAAAGCGTCCGCATCGGGTTTGCAGTCGTAGCGGCAATCTGTGAGCCGCAGGCCTCCAACCTTTGGATTGCGTTACCAAACTCAGTCACAAGTAAAAAACTACTCTCCAGAACAGTTCAAACGCAACATTTCTTTTGGACTATATTTTTGTGCATCAGTGCCAAAGGTATTATACGTATTTGGTTCTTGTTAACGTTTGTTTTCAAGCCTTCTGATTTAGGTACGCATAACATTAACATTTCCGGTTTCTAGCACTTGCGTCTCCTATTTCATATTTGCAATTTGATTGCTAAGCAACAAATCTCCAGCCTTGGAATGGTTTGCCAGAGATTTTGACAGTTAGTATTGGATGAAAGGATGCTGTTTAAAGCTGATGGCTCGCAAGTCACAACCGAACAAAGCCATAAAAAGCAGCCTTGGAAATACAGTTGCATTATGCAACTTTTTTTATTTGGTTTGAATGTATCTAGGTAGGTGTAACTACCTACACATATCCAGATATACACAAATTTCAGTGCAAGTTTCCCCTACAGGAAAGGAAACTTTATATTGGTCAGGCATGAAACTCACCTTGTCCGTTGTTAACCGCTGACAAGGAGACGTATCGAAACACCTGTCCTGTTGAATTTCCGCTCCTACAGGAGAACAAGAAAAGCTGACAGCTGGAAGCGATTCTGGAAGCCCTGTGATTGGTGCCATCGTGGGAATTGCCAGCAGCATGGAATAGCTGAGAGCAGAAGCGATGACGCAGACAGCCAGCATCGAGCGAAGAGAGCTGGTGTTCGGCCTCTCCAGCCTATCGGCCATGGGCCCTGCCAGCAGAGGGCCAATCACCCCCACCAAGGGGGCCACAATGGAGACTATGTGGCCCTGGGCAGGGCTGAGCCCCACTCGAAGCATGTGGTGGGGCAGGAACGCAAATAAACAAGAAATTCCTGAAAGATGAAGTATGTGACAGGTAACATGTATATCATAAGTTATTCAATAAATAGTTATCAAACTATTTAGACTCCTGTCCTGCTCCTAATCTTAGTTTTTTTAAAAGCAAATTAGTAGCTTATGTCTAGTTCCTAATCGAATAGGCATGTCAGGTGAATTGGGGAAGGTAAATGTAATAGCAGCCTAAAGTTTTGTTTGATGGCAGCATTCAAGCGAACATCGAGTGGCAAATACAGAAACTTAACCGAGTAAGTACTTTGAATGTGGGACAGTGAACATGAAACATGCATAAACTGAAAACAGCTTGCTCTGATTGGTCCAAACGGCTAAGTTAGATATTCTGTGTTCGCACGAATGCTGACAGTAACCGGAGCATACAGGCTAGGAATTACTTTTGGTTAAAAGTCAAGTATAAATATTTTTTTTGCATTCTTCTTGTTACAATTTAAGAAGTATAAAACAAGGAGTTTATGAAAAAAGTGTTAACTACTCCTTTCTTTAATGTTAGGAGCACAAAATATAATCTTGGTAATATGCTGAAAGCTGCTGCTGCTGCACATTAAAAAAAATCATCCTGCAGCTTTCGTAAGTGATAATTGGAGGAATGTGCAATTACCATGCATGATAAACAGGCATAAACATCTCATTAATTTGATAAGCTTAAAATAGACCGACTGGGAAATTGAGATCAGATCATAAAGTTCAAATTTAAGTAAATTAAACACACAAAATTGTACGAATTTGAACGGTAAAACATACCTCCATAAAAGCAGAAATGAAGACATTTCAGCAAAATGTAACTGTCTTTCTCAGTTGCCATTTGAAAGATTGATCACGCACCAATATCTAGCGATTCAACATCAATTCCTCTCTGGACATCCCTGAAATCAAACATGGCATGTGAAAATACCTAAACACAATTATTTGATTCACACATGGGCCATAATTATTTCTTGACTTGCAAAGGTAACGGTCATGACTGAAATTTAAATGGCTAGAAGCACCTTGGTTGCATCTAAAGAAAGGAGCGGGAGAACCAAGCCCATTGCCTACGAAGCCCATTGCCTACCAAATCTACAGGTGTTATAATCTCAGTGCATAGCTCAGTGGGAAACAACCAATGGCAAAACACGAATTAATTACGAAAAAGTGACAGCATGAATTTAGTTAACCTACTAGAGCTAAAAAGCAAATAATAGACCGACCTTTACTACTTATCAAGCATCAGAAATTACGCAACATAACGCAACGCCAAGCAGCGCAAGGCAAAACAAACAATTCAAATGAAATGTGTTACCATTCTCCTCCAGCTTGGCAGAAAGAAGACAGTTCACTACATGCAACACAACCAGTTTGCTGGCCTGCGGTCTGAGCTGTGGCTGCTAGAATGTGTGGATCTAGAAGCCCGAAGACCGAATACCGAAGAGTGAAGAGGAGAGCGAGCATGCATGAGACCTAACATTCTGTTTAGGGTCTACGAGTTTTGCGAGCGGGGGAAGGAAGGGGAGGCTTACGCCATACAACGTGAACCACTGATCCCTGAATGCGTTGATAATGCCTGGTGTTGAGCGACGAGGCTAGGCGAGCAGCAGGCTAACATTCAACATCCATGTGGTTTGTTGGTCCGCCAGCCCGCTTGCTTGCGTCCTGCAAAGTGATTGGTGCTTCCCATGCATCGATGCAGCCTAGCCAGGTGAGAGCATACTTTATTATGGATCAAGGACCGCCCTAGGTGCGACTGCGACTGCGACCGCGACCACGACCGCTTGGCTATAGACTATTCAGCTATTCAAAATGCTAGGGGGACGAGACGAGAAGAGACGGGACGGGAGTGTGGTGGGCAAATGGTAGGGAAAACAAACGTTTTTGGCAAATTTTATTTGAAATTTGTTGCCAGGGTGACTAATGTCGAAAGATGCTAGTTTCCCATGTGTGCTGGAATGGAAAACGAGAATTCCCGTCAACGAGAATCTTTTGAGACACACTGACACTGGTGCCGATCGGCCGAGTGGCCTTTTACATTTTGAGATTTGATTGGTTGATTATGCGGTGTTTAACGACGCACTACATTGACAACTGGCCCTGTGGCAATGAGCTATTGGCGGCAGTGAAAGATAGGGCGATTTAAGGGTGATAATGAACCTAAGGGAAGAGAGGAAACCCGATGCCGGCACGTAGCCTACTCCTGTCGAAAAGCACCAAGGGGACCACCGCCTTACGTCTCTTCCGAAGGACGGTACAACTCAAACAGCACGGGATTCCTCCACTAATCTGTGCTATCGAGAGGTTGACGCCAAGGGAAGTTAAGCTGCTGTACTATCTTCAAACCCTCCAACCCTTCTCCCAAACAAAAATGGGCCTTTGTATGAATGGTCACCCATCCAACCTTTGGTCCATTGCAATGTTGCTTTACTCCGGTGATCGCACGAAAACCAGTGTATTCAACACGCCAAACTTCATTTCGAGGCTTCGTTACAGATTTCAATACAAGTTTCCGAATAAGCAATAGCTGGGTGGTTCGAATTTTTCAATGACATTCAGGACGTTAAGATTAGATCATTAGAGTTTCTAGTCAATCGAACGGTTAGGCATGTTGGATACACCAGTTCTCGTGAGATCACCGAAGTTAAGCAACATTGCGGTGGACCAAAGGTTGGATGGGTG
>QKMV01000702.1:4612-19953 GCA_003287335.1 Lednia tumana
AGGCTACCTAGGCTAGTAGGCTACCTAGGCTAGTAGGCTACCTAGGCTAGTAGGCTACCTAGGCTAGTAGGCTACCTAGGCTAGTAGGCTACCTGGGCCCTGGCTGCTGTGTTTTTGTTTTGTAACTCCATTGTTTTAGGTATTGTTTTTTCGTTTGTCCCCAAGAGGTATAAATAACCGCCGAAAGCGTAATCTGACAAACCTTTACTGTGTTGCAAAAAAAAACTTGCGTACTGTAGGCCCTACAGTACGTTCGGAGTTGAAAGTGCAGCGGCGAATCTGCTGGTCAAAGGAGGTAACCCGTGGGCTTTTTGAATAGGCTGTCAATCGCTAGAGGGTATATATGGTGTGCATTCGTCATTCATTGAACTGTTTACTTACCAGTTACATTCTCTAAACCTTTTCACACACGACAAGTGACAACCTTTGCACGAGCCATTAGACTCACTACAGACCCTCTCACACCACATAACCTCTAGAGATTGACAGCCTATTCAAAAAGCCCACGAGAAACCTCCTTTGACGAGTATATTTGCCGTTGCACTCTCAACGGCGAACCAACAGTAGTTACGCCACTGCACCTTGAATCGCTGAATGAAAGCAAGCAACATGCATTGGCTCACCAGTGTAAGGCACCGTTTGGCAGCAATTGGTGCTAATTGGTCCTAAAAGACGCGAGCGGCAATATCTTACACACGATGACCCGTGCGTGAAGTTTGAAGCATATTTGCCGCTGCACTCTAAGCGGCGAACCAACTGTAGTTACGCCACTGCACCTTGAATCGCAGAATGAAAGCAAGCAACATGTATTGGCTTACCAGTGTAAGGCACCGTTTGGCAGCAATTGGTGCCAATTGGTCCTGAAAGACGCGAGCGGCAATATCTTACACACGATGACCCGTACGCGAAGTTTGGAGCATATTTGCCGCTGCACTCTCAACGGCGAACCAACTGTAGTTACGCCACTGCACCTTGAATCGCAGAATGACAGCAAGCAACATGTATTGGCTTACCAGTGTAAGGCACCGTTTGGCAGCAATTGGTGCCAATTGGTCCTGAAAGACGCGAGCGGCAATATCTTACACACGATGACCCGTACGCGAAGTTTGGAGCATATTGACCAACCTCCCGCATCTGTGTAGACGACTCGGTCGCCAGACAGAGGATGGCTGCCAACGACACCAACAACGGAATGCTCTTGGGTAACATCGCGATCGGACGCTAACAGTCAACTAACTAATGAACTAATGGTGCGATCTCCTTTGACCGTGTCAGAGTGATTATCTGTAATACTTAGCTGATACTATTTTCAGTCCCGTCGGCACAATTGTGCCCTTTGGCAAGTGGGCTGACGCGTGTAAGTACTTTTTTGATCTGTTTCTAGACGGTAAATGGATTCAATAATGGAAAATTTGCAAACGTTCTCTCCATGTTACAGTAAACACCAAACGCCAATTTGCCGCAAGTTTTATGAAATAATTGGAGATTACCAACAGTTGACAAGTCAGCATTAACATAAGTTCAAATCAAATTGTATGTTGACGTTTTCTCTGTAAAATACCACAGGCCAATGTGCACTAAGTGCTCTAAAATAATACAGAATAGGTACGAACTTAGAGCCTAGTTTGATTATAAATTATTCGGAGATTATGAGCAGCCGACACACCAAAATTAACATTAGTTAAGCTTTACTGTTGACGTTTTCCTTGTATTTACCAAGATCGACCAATTTACGTCAAATGCTAAGATTGCGGAAGCATGCTCTTCTTGTCAGCTTCGATCCTTACTTCCAACATTAGCAGCACTTTTGCGGGATAGGGTAAGTATGACAACAGCTCCACCGTTGGTAGGCATCGATGACGCAATTTTCGGGGAAGACACAGATTTTCAAAGAGATTAGATGTTACGGTTTGTGGTTTTAGGGCTCAGATGTTGAGGACCATCAACCGGCCAAAAAAGCTGACAAATAAACCTAAAAAATACGAAAAATGGACCATCATTATTGATAAAAGTACTTATCATGTTTCCATAACTCTTTTGGTTTGGACGTATGTTTTTTCTGAATTTCAATTAAGTTGTTGAAGGCGCTTGAATCTCCTTGAAATATGTCTGTTCCTTAAACCAGAGCTTTAAATTTCTTTAGACTCGACATAATATCTATATTGTCTATCTATACTGTCTAGCATTCATGTCTAGCATTCAAACCCAGTTTGTCGAAAAGATTTTTTGAAACATAGATACGCATCCATTCAGAATCAGTTTAAAATATGTGCTACTTGGAAAAAATAAGTTAAAAATTTTCTTAAAACTGATTAAAAAAATGACTTGACTGTCAAGATGCCTTTCGCGGATGATAGCACCGTGGGGTCTCACGAGCTACCTCCCAGAGAGCTGACAAAAAATCCGCAAAATTGTTCAAAAGAGCACGAAAATACCTGAAAGACAATGACAAATGTTTATGTTTAGAAAAAGGCACCCATAACTTCTCAGGCAAAATTAAATTACCTTTATTTGAAATCAGGAATACTGGATTTGCTCCGGAAAAAATATATGTCTTAAGCATTCGAGCTGTAGAGATTACTGGCTGGTGACAACATTCCCGTGACATGAAAGGTATACCTTCTTTTGTTTCCAGTTTCCACAAGCGATTTTCAATTCCATTATCAATAATAGCTTCAATAGCCCATTTAGTTCTTCAGTAACCAATTAACATTATTAGCAATCATATTTAAAATACCAATCCATGACAATCCATAGTATTACTTATTGCTATCAATCATCATCCACATTTTTACAGTATTGTATTTTACCAAATTTATTTTACATCAAATCTTACTCATTATTGTTGTAGTATTTTTAAAATTAATTCATATTCTAGATATATTTAATCAACCCTGTAATTTTGGTAATCCATTTAATGAATTTTAATTTTCTCTCAGAGATCTCGTAGCAATGAACAAATGCAATGTTTATGGAGACATAAAACGTGACATATTTTCGATACTAAAATATACCAAACATGTATATAGTATCGTGTGGTGCATCGCCCAATCTGATGGTATACAGAAATGAAACAATATGAGTGCATTTTGAAAAAATGTGTGCTGCTACCTATTTCGCTAAGTTATTATGTTAGAGATTTTTGGATGAGCGTAGCGAGCGGAGCGAAGGCTTTTATTTAACTTACCGTAGAAAGAAGTATGTTAAGTGTGTGTGTGTGTTTTTTTAAATGTTTTTTCGTTTTTTTGTGTGTTTGTGCGCGCTCTACAGGTAAAACGCCTCAACCAATTTCAATGAAAATTTCAGGGAAGCTTTTTTTTTCTGAATTTAGACCTGCTAACTTTTTGAGCGCAATCCATGAAGTATTTTTCCTAAAATTCGCATTTCAGTAAATTTTTCACAATTTTACCGAATTTTTCCCCGATTTGGTTGCAGTCCGTATGCCAAACGGCTGCGTCTATTTCAATGAAACCTGCAGGATATCTTTGTGAGGTGTCAACGTTGCGATACAACATTGAGCAGTTTATTTGCTTTCTTGGAAATCGCGTTTTTGTGGTCATTTTGGAAAAAATGGAACTTTGTCACACTCTCCAGGCAAAAGTTCTGCATTGTGTTTTGTGAAACTGTCCAATGACGTTTAATATGTTTCAACAAAGACTGTATTACATTTGGAGCGTGATCTGATATGTTTGTCTCTTTAAATGAAATATTTTGAAGGCTTTTTTAATCACAATTTCCGTTGAGTGCGTGTTTCATAGCAACCAGTCACATTGTTGGAGAAAAAAGAACTATGCGACTGGAAAAAAAGCCACTTGTCATTTACGGAGGCAAAAATCGTTTTTATTTGCTTCTTTTTTAAAGAATATTTTTATATTTTGAAGTTTTTTAAGAAATACTACGCTTATCCAGCAACGCGTTTACACAAAGCGTTACGGCGAAGCCCTAGTAATCAATAAATTAAAACATTTTTTTGTCAGTGCATGTGCATTTCAAAGTCGTGCTGGTTGCGCGCCTTGCCGAATGAGGTCGCGTCGGTCGACACCTCGTGGCCTGTCACGGCTCCTCAGTCGCTCACGGGACGGCCGGTGAGTTGGGCGCGTGCGTATGATCGGGCAGGCCGCGCGAGTTGATGATTCGAAATTGTCTTATATCGGCTCTCAGATCGAATCATTATCAATGTAGGGAGTTCAAGTGTTATCTGTACGAGAAGTGACGAGCGGAAAATCTGACAACTGTGTCCCGTGCGAGACACACATGTCGATTTTGCGTTAGTTTTGACACCACTTGCATCTTGCAGGAAGCTTGCGAGTGACCGATGCTGTGAAGGCATGGCTTTAACGCCGATGGGATTAAAATCGGATTAACTTTAATGATGTAAGTAGTTATTATACCTATCTCCCGAGTTTCAGCAAGCGTTGGGCGCATACTTGACCGCTATTTTCGCAGATGCAGTTTAGTTTACGTGTGAAGATTGGGCGCAGTGTTTGGGGTGAGCAGTGGCCCCTTTGATGAAAATCCAGCTGTCTTTCGATAGCGTCAGGAGGGTGCAGGCAGGGATACAGGATGGAAACGCCAATTATATTGACATCAGGATCGCGTTACAAGCAATTGCCCAGAGGCCAAGGATGCGTTTCATGGCTGGAGATGGCTTCGGGAGGCACTTGCTCGGAGTCGTTATCGTAGTTATTTGCTATTTCTGAGGATTCTTTACTTCAAGGAGGGTGCGGATGGTATTTTACGTTTGGTTAGTGAGATAGTATGTTTATTTATTTTTACGTTTACGACGCTCGAAGTGCAAGTACTACTTGCCTGGTAATTTTTTACCATAAAATAAGGCCATTCCACATAAAAAATGGCACAGAAACTCTGTGGTCTGCATCTTTGACGACCGTCTATCCTATATCGCTCTGGTCTAGATCTTTGGTAAGCCGCTTCCTCTTGCGTGCATTGTGTTGCATCAAAGGAGACGATAGAATTAGAATGATAAAAGTGTGTGAGAGAGCATGGGGAATCTATCTCACCCCAGTGTTGAGCCATTGAGAAAGACGTAGTAAGTAAAAGCAGCATGGTATGCGTTTCTATAAAGCAGGGGTTGTTTGGGGTAAATTCTCGCTACCTAGAAGAGGGGTGGTGTAGGTAGGTATGCTTCGAGCGCGACGTTCTCACCACCCCTATCAATGGGAAGGAACGGTCTTCTAATTTTAGAAACTGTTGTGTACTTTTTACGAGCTTTTTTTTCTATCCGTCAAGTTCTATTTTGACCTAGTCGTTAAAAAAGTAAGAAATGCTCTTCATGGACGACAACACATGAAATTCCCTGCTCGCTTTTTTATGTTTATTTGATGTTATTTAGTAACATACCGAGGGCCTCGATTCACACAACGATGATCCCTGCTCCAGAGGTTCAATCCCTGGCTGGGTTCACGTGGAAGCATTTCGGTCTCTTCGTGGCTCCGTGCCGCTGTTGTCGTCTGCTTATTTCCAATCCGTCCAAACGCCTCTCCAGAGCACTTACAAAAGGTACACAGCGTGTAGCAATCTGGCAACTCTGTCTAATCGGTAATAATGCGTCGTCGCACCGAATCGCGTCGCCGCGAACGTAACCGTAAATCCAGCATGGGCGGCCCGCTATCACGAACTCCGTGCACACGTTTCGCTTCACTTTCAACAGTTTCAAGTACTTAGAGTTTAGGTAGGTACTTCTAATACCCAATCTATCTAGTGAAACAAAACCAGTTTCACGTCGGCGCCCGGCGTACTTGTTTACATTCCGATTGGAACACAATCGGCGAACCAAACAGGCGCTGACTGACTGCAGTTTGTTTTGTTTGAATGCCGGCCATCCGCTCTAGTCAATTTTGCCCTTTCTCTCTCTTTTTCGATTGTGGTCTTGTGACCAAACTCTAACTGCTAGGAGCCTGACTAATAAACACACGAAGCCTATTGCCGCGGGAATGTGTTCAAGGCACAACACACACACACACATACACACATGTGATCTTGGTTGTGTGCTTTTTGCATCATGTAACTAATAACCCTGAGGGTCGATAGAGAACCCGAACTATTCCGTCGGTGCACATAGCAGGTCACAGTAGATTCACAATGCATTCCAATGAATGGCAAATGCAATGTAGTTTTTGGTTGTTTTCACTTTTCAATACCATCACTTTCGGTTTCACGGGGACATGGACGTTTTGTAGAGATAGCCACGGGGACTGCAAAGGAGGTGAAGTGACTCTGGTATCTATCTACGAGGTTACATGACAACTCGACTTTGGATGCTAATCGTCCTAATGACTTTTAACTACACAATTAACTCGGAAGGTTTTTGATAGCCATTTGATCCGACGCCGAAGAGACGAAAGACGAGCACACACGTACGTTGCCGACACAGAAATCGACTTGGCATCGTTGATTCCAAAGATATTACTACAAGTAACCTTCCTTGATTCCGTCAAATCCCGTCAGCTTACGCGTGGCTGCGTAAATTAGCTATTTTTGTAATCGAACGACTAACCCGTCCCTGCATAATGTGCTCCGCAAACAGGGGTGTGTGACTGATCCAAGATAGACTCACGTCCGCTAACCCCGATGACCAATTATGTTTTTTAGACCCATAAACATTTAATTACGGCAGCTATCAATTTTCAACGTGGTAAACCATCTCTTGCAGGCTGCTGCACTAACTGAGAAGGTATGATAGGTTAGGTAGCGATGGTTTTAGTCGGCATATGTAATCAGGAGGCAGTTTCGGCTCGCTGCGTGCAGATGTTATCTTTGAACATAACAAAACTGAATCCAGATGAAGGTCCTAGTTTGCTTTTGGCAACAGCCTTGATCATTGCCCCTGGCAATGGGATATTATGATTCAATGTTGAGGTCTGTCAGAGTTTTATAAGTTATGAGAAAAGGGTATGCCGCACCGGCTGAACCGGGCAGACTCCGTTATGGCACTCTATAATTTCAAAAAAATAATTACGCGATGTAAAAAAATAAACACATAGCGTACAAAAAACATAAACGAGAAAAAACGGAACGTTCTTTTCACGTGCAAGGTAAATAACAATGATCACTGTTTGTGCACCATATGCGGAATTGTAATTGTAGACACCTGTATCTGCTGGTGGGTACAATAAATTCGGTCGGAACTTATTGCTGTCGGTGTCGACGTACCCGAAAATTAGGTTGGAACTTGAAAAGTTTCCCAGATCAAGCGAGGGTGACATTATTTTGAATGATATCAGAATTTTATTCTCATGATGAGGATAATGAAGGCTGCAAGTAGGCATTGCCGGCTTAGGTGAGTACACTTGTAGACAGTCTATGTCATGTAGATAAAATGATATGTAGGTACTAGCAAGCCGATTTGGGGAATTACTTCACACGAGCAAGTCGAGATACCTAAGCCGAATTCACGAGTACCCCCTGCCATGCTAATCCAAATGAGAAGGCATGGAGATGAAAAGGGAAAGACCGGAAAGGACTGGATAACGATAAATAGAATAACGGCTATCGCCGTACATTTGGCTTAGCGCTTACTACTGCTCATAGCCGATTATAGAGGCGCTCCAATTCAAATTCATTTGCATATGAAGTAGTCGTGTGTGTTCTACAGGACTCGAACCCGATGCCTTGCGATTTAACGATGTTACTGAATGAGCTTCTAGCTGCTCCCAGTTACTATCGTGTAATGTACACACACGCATATATATAAATATATTTACGTCGGATTATCCAGACAACTAGCGCTGCTATGCTACCAGCATCGTCTTGAATGATCAATTCGACTCACTTCCTACACTCTGTTTGTTCAGAGATGTCTCCAAAAATCGAAACGTTCTTCTCCACATCTCCGTAAGCTGATATCCGATTTCAACGAAATTACCATGTGCGTCATGGTAAGATATACGTTTATTAAAAGTTTGATCGAAATCGAACGTCGGGGTTCGCAGATATAAAGAAGAAAGATCGATTTTTGTTGACCGAGCTCAGAATACACGTAGTATAGAGATGCAGCCGAGTATGCTGACATTGTGTTGTGTTCCCACCCTTCGTTGAAAGGGAAACGCCTAATTGGCATCAAAGATTAATTCTCTCAAGAATCGAGATCATCGTAGACCAGACGCGACCAGACACGACCAATCAAGTTAGGTGCATCCGACGTAAAAGTGCACACTTTAAGGAAGTCGTAGCGGACTTTGACCCGTGGTCATGGCGATTCTCGTTGCGTCGAGTTACAATTAATTCATTTCTATAATTAAACCAATCACGTTTGTTTGCGCATGTGCGTGTACTGTTCGTGCGAATGTCGCGTGGCCGTGTTGAATGGGAAGCAACAGTTGGATTTGGATGTACTGCAACGTAGCAGCACAAATATCGATATTTCGTGAGTGTGTCAACGATACATGTGTGATGTATTTATGTGCGACTGCGAGCGTGAGTGACTGGCCTTACCGTGCACGTGGTGTATAGCGTTGCACTGTCATGCAATTATGCAGATTATCGATGGCGTTCGACCTAGAATCGGTGACGTCAGCTGACAGTTGGACGTGCTAATTCGGAACGACGATATCGGGTGGCTTGGTTTGTTGGGGACCGCGGAACCCTGAGAGGCTGTTTGGAATTCTCTGAGCTTAGTGTCGCGATCGGCTGTTTGCTTTCTGTGGATTGGCTCAAGCGAAGAAGCTCGAATTGGAGGACACCGGGATTGGGGTAAAAATGTCTTAGCATACAGTACAGCATAGTATAGTGTAGTGGCAAATCGTGGGTCTTTGCATTGCGGAGACAGAAATTAATTTTAATCCTGGGTCGTGGCATTCATGTATATTAGGATACCACGTACTCAGATTGCAACCTCTAGATCATGAATTTTTACGGCTGCCGTATCTTTGAAGTTTTTTTGTCCATTAAGTCGATCCGCTGATCTTTGGATGTAGCGAAAATGTCAACACTCTCTTCTTGAATCTCTCGCTGCCTATCGATTCGTGCATGAGATGTATCTAGATTGATAAGGTTCGAGAGTCTGTCATTCAGCATTCTATTGCGGGGATGGGTTCTGATTCTCTAGCTACAATTATAATTGCAAAAAGGTTATTTCTTGATTTTTTTTTGGGTAGATAGCTTGTCTCACTTGACGCTTCGCCATTTGTGCAGTCCTCTTTTTTTTCCTGGTTTTTTTGCAACTCTCTGCTTAGGCTGTGAATGGAAACAATAAGCGGATTTGAAGAAGATTATTTCAAAAGCCAGATTCTGGCTTAATCTCTAGTCACGTTTCGGGTAAACTGGATTAAAATTTTCTTTGATGTCCAAATTGTCACTTGAGCTGAGATTTAAATTTTCGACGAACATTACCGCGATTTGCAAACGTTTCGCATGCCGGGTAATTGGTCTGCAATCATCAACCGAACGTAATTTGCTATGTGGCTAATTTGCTTAGCGATGACAGATGGTGGTTCATTTTTTCAACAGCCGGTTCATGTGCTGGAAATCGAGTTAAATTTATTAGCAACAGTTTATCAACTCATGGGTGGACCGAGCTTATGTTGGCACGAGCACGACTCAGCATAAGTTGACGAGGTTTTACGCACGTGATGACGTGGCGGTATTAATCAATTCGTTAATCATCGCCAGTCACTTGTTCCATTGTTGGAGTTGATTAGCATGTCGATTGTTCGATCGGACTCGTTGCATGTGGAGCCAGTGACCGCGCGACGGACTCGAACCGAGGACTACTGGCGTATTGGCCGCGATTGACCAGCTAGCCAGAGTGATTAGGAGTGTTGAGAACGCTGTGCTAGGTTTTGCTTTACGAGTGAGATGGTAATTTTTATGATTTATGCGTGTTTTTCTACGAAGCCGTGTCGTCGACGTCGCCGACATCGCCGGATATTTTAAATTGTAAATTTGTTAAAATCTATTTATTTTCTTTTGTGTCCTTCTCGGAAACGTCTTGGACGCTAGAATAACATTAGGGATGGTCAAACTATCTCCGGATGGCTTTCGGTATCTCCTTGTGAAGATTTTAATAGCCGACTATCTCTTTCGTGTTGGGCTTACGTTACAAGAAACACGAGTCTAAAACTTTCAACGATAAGCCTAAGAAAAAAAGTTATAAGCGTTACTTTTTATACAACAAAATATGTTTTCTAGATTCTAAAGAGAGAGGAGCTCAATTTCCCGACTGAGTTTGGTGTCAATCGGCTCTTGATACATACGAGATCTGATATTGTGTCAAGTAGTTAATTTATTTGCATATTCAAAAACCAATAAAAAAAAAAAACACGAAAGTTTTCAGTTGAGGTTCTCTAGAAAAAGACGTTGGCCAACAAACTAATCGCGATCCCAGTTCGAGTTGTCAACTTGCTCACGATTTGGCCACACCGCGAATCGCGAAACTTGTGCAGCATCTCTTGAGAGCATGTGCTGCTGCTGCTGCTGCTGCATTCGTCGGGCATGCTGAACATCGCGGCCTCTCGAGCCAAGGTTAGGCTCTTCTCTTCACGTCTCCACCAGTCGTGCGCTACAGACAACAAAAGCTTTGCGCTATCAGGACGTCCCGGGTTCATGCCTCGAGAGGGACTGCGGTAATGATGAGAGGACGATCATGATCCTTCAAGACTTTTGAATTCACGACCGCTGAAGTTAGTTCCGCATGATAGCACTTATGCAAGAGAGCTGTATACTTTATGACACTGGGTCGAATTTATTATTAGTTCTACCTCCTAGCTGCCATTTGATGATCATGTTCACGTCCTGTCTTAAAATTCGGTTCACTGAAATTTACCGCCAATTTAGTTCAGGAAAAAAAAGTTGAAACTTATTCGTATAGCGGTTTGCTGTTTTTGTCTAAGCACACAAACTGCTCAAGTGATGTATTGTAGCAACGAGCACTGTTTTTTTTTGTACTGTTGCTTGAATTAATTTCTAGTTAAATGTGCCGCAATCTTCAAATAGGTCTACAAATGTATGCCAGTTCCCGTGAGTTAGGATTTTAAGAGCTTTGCACTGAACGTGTACTCATTTGTATGCCTCTTATTTATGCATTACTAATGCTAAATTGAGATAATTACGACTGAAGGATTTCCATTTTTGAAATTATTATCGTTGCAACTTGAAAGAAAACATTGTATGGTATAGGGCATAGGCAAACTGATAATTATCCCCGATTTCGGTCCTTTCAAGAAGCAAGAAACGACAATCACGACAGTACTTATACTTACATATAAAGGATTGAAATGATTGATTGTCGACAAGTCATTAACAATAGTTATCATCGAATATTCCTAGAAATGTAGATTCATGATTTGGCATCAAATTTATCAGGAACTCTTCGGAAAATCGTCCAAAGATCAAATCTCTTCGAAAATCTGTGCGTAGGTACATCTGCGAAACGTAGTTTTGTGATGAATGGAAAACGAACTATTGCTTGGGCCTGGACGAAACAAATCGAAGTTCTTAAATTATTGAAAATAAATACCAGGTATTTGGTGATAGCAATATCTCTCATTCTATCAAAACACAAATCAATGAAAATAATCAGTTCTAGATTCTAAATTGCTTTGTGGCGTGTCTCTTAGAACTGAATACATCGTGGCATGTGGTGGATGTCTCACCTCAAGATGGCTCAGTATCGGAATAAATCACACGCGCAAATGTCAACTCGCTCTCAACTCACGAGAACCAGCAAGTAGCTGGGAAAAAAGCGCGAACTGTGCTTGTTTCCGCATTCAAACGCGAAAAATAAATTTAAAAAATAGGGAAATAATCCTAAAAAAAGGTACTTTCTCCTGATTTTTAGGGTGGACAGTGTCTTCCTTGTCTCCACCAACGCTTCGCCACAGGTAAAACCATAATTTGCAAACTCCGCACAAAGATTTCGTACACTTCTAAGAAAACCTGGGACATAGATTTGAACGTCGGTTCATATGGCTTAACTATGAGGCACTCAATTCATCATACATTGGCTGATAAATGAGATGGCAGATCACGTGTGCTCCATTGAAACTCATTGAAACCAGTTATGTCTATCCAACGCTGTATGTCTATCACTTCTAATCAAGCAGTTATGTCTATGATTCTCCCAGCGGTAGATGTATTTTTCCTTGAGTGTACCTTTATCTTCAATCGCATACTCATACCCAATAGTTTCTACCAATATGCTTACAGTTAACTTTCAGTTTTCCCCAGTTCATCGAAATAATTCTTCAAATAACCCCGTACCCCTTTGTCACTTCTAACGCGCACAAAAAAGTGTTTTTAATATTTACCTAGGGGTGCTAAGGAATCAGCAAAAATACAGTCGACCGTTGAGGTAAATGCAAGTACACCGACATGTTTATAAGATTACCACACTAGGCGCAGTGGTGTGCCAACTGTTAACAAAACTTACTCAGTTGGTCCAGGTAGGAATAACATTACTGGCAATACTAATTGCGTTTTCCAACAATGCTTCCCTTATTTTTGTGATCGATTATTCAAACACTTGTATATGAGCGTGGAAATTAAAAAAAACAGCACAGGTTTCAAATCAAATGTTTCTAGCATGCTTCCAGCAGTGCACTTTTGCTATAGCAAGCTTCAGGTTGCTGTAGCAAAAGAGCTTGGCTGAAAGCGTGCTAAGCATATTTGGTTCCAAATCTCTGCTGTTTTTTCCATTTCACAAGATCAAATCGATTTACAACGCAATTTGTATCACCAGCCTTGTTTAAACCTATCTGTACCAATTAAGTAAGTTTATTTTTACAGTTGGTACCACTACTCCTAGTGAGGTAAGCTTATAAAATGTTTAGTGTAGTTGGGTAAGGCTGCTGCCGGGTCTCCGACTCCGTTGTGTGTCTACGTGAATGCACCGCAGAGGTTCACTTCCAACAACCCGTCTTCCTTATAAGGCCTAGCTGTAGACCAACGCGCCAGCGTCCCATGTGAATATGCTGTTTGCTGGGTCCACGAGAATGTAGATCTATTAGTCATGCGTCGGTCGCTCGGCTGCGACAATATCAGCTGTTTTTTGTTTTTTTTGTTTTTTTTGTTGATTTTGTTTGTTTCGCTTTGTGTTGCGAGTTAAGCGGTCACGTGGTTCTGGCGGGTCACGTGGTCCCAGGTACGTGTCACGGACAATCGGCCGGGAGATGAAGTGCACATGGTTGTGACGCAATGCTCGTCGTTGTACACTCGCTGCAGCCTGCAGTACTCAGTACGATGCACTTCTCGTGCAGTGGAAATACGTGATTCGGGAAATGCGCACTACACCTGCGACTCAGCGAGAAAAACGCTGACTATTCACAACGTCTTTGTCGTCGTCTGTTTTTTCCCCAACCAAGCAGGAATACCGCACAACAATGTATATAGATAGTACTCTTATCTGATTGGCTTAGCGTAAAATGTTGTGGCGAAAACGCTGGGAATTTTACAGGGCGAATCTCGTGGAAATCCAGCTATAGTGGTGATACTCACTAGTTGTACGCCAGTTGTCACTATTTGTTGTAGTTGTACTCACAAAATCAGCTATAAGCTACGAGGGTATAACTATTTAAGACTCCCGGGTAGCACCCATGGAATACGACGCGCATACACATTTGTGATACTTCTGCTGGCTCTACCGTTGAAGATAGCCTATAATAGTAAGCGAGAGAGTTGGAGATGATAGAAGAAGCATGGTCTATTCGGAAGCTGTTTTTAAATATTTTGCCCCAAATCACCCAAAAGAGCCATCGTGAATGTTCAATTTGAGCCATAACAGAGAAACGAAAGCAAATATGATAAAAGTGCTTCCGCGTAGACGTAATTTTTTTCTTTTGTCTCTAACTATCATCGGCTATCTACAACCATAGAGCCAGCAGAGTTATACAAAAATAGATCTGATCCAGGTTTCTTGCGCGGCCCAACATGTTAATGCATAGGCGCTACGCTAATTTCTGTCGAGGGGATCTTAATTCTTTACTTTGAATTAAGGAAATCGTACAATGGATAAAATATGTATTGGCATGAATTTGTTATCCGCCTTTAGTAAAGATTTGTTAATACTTGTTAATGTGGCACAGTAGTAAAATAATCTCACTCCGAACAAGACTTTAGAGGCATTGTACCTACTGTGTGGCTAGAAATATACCTTTGGGCTGAATTCTTGTCAATTGGTCTAGTAGCTAAATTTTAAGTGTGTATCATGGTTATTACATAGAAACTAGAAAGTTTCTTACGTTTACCTAAAATTCTTTCATGCGGAACCTAATTTTGGTCAAATTCGACTCGTCATAATTCAGAATGTAGGTTAGAGAAGACTTCGCATCATCATGTTAATACTAGCCGTGTATTTGGCTTTACATTTGTAATCCTTGTCACTTCGCATCTAATTCACAGTCGAACGCTGTTTCGCTGTTCAATATGCAAGTTGCGTTATCGCACAGGTGCTCTCTGCAATGTCGCACGGCACCCGCCTACACACAAGTGCATTGTTCCTACAACTGCATAACATGTATGCATGCTACAATTTCACATACGTGTGACGCCCATAAACAATATAAACATGCATTTAAGCAGGCGGCACCAACGAGACGAGCAACTTGCAAATGCAAATCAATATGTCAAACGCATTGATGAAAGAGGGAGAGAAAACAAACGGTCGTAAAGGAACGCACTGCAGGTGAAACCTCTTCCAGGGACAAGTAATTTCCTTCTCCAAGTCATTAGGATAGTCGCTTTAGTGACCGCGGTTTCTCCGATTACAAGTCCTACACATGTTAATGTGAAACTAGTATCTAGGTACTACTAGTTAGTTAGCGAACGCGCTCGGCTTTTTGTGTTTGACACCAACCGAGAGTCGACCTCAGGTGCTGTTGCTTCATCAAAGCATGTGTTATGAAATCTAGGAAGGAGGTTGTATACATGCAGTGAGAAAACTTTGTGATTGCCTGTGTATAGTGGAGAGGTAAGCTGATATTAGTGTGAATGCAAAGTCATTGTAGGTAGTTGAAACAATTGCCATAAGGAGTGTGCACCTGGATCATTACGGCATTGGGAAAAAATGATCGTCTCTTATTATTGAAGTTGTTGGTTAGCATGACATACGGAAGGAGCATTCGAAAGTTATTGCCGTTTCCCTGCATCTTGTGGTTAATTTTTGTGCATTCTGATGACAAGGAAATGTGGGGCGAAGCGTCAAGGAAGTCAAGGTAGACACTGTCTACCCTAAAAATCATGAGAAACAACCTTTTTACGATTAAAATTGTAGCTGTGAAAAATATTAATATCACTTTAAAACTACCTACCTACACTGTAAAAAATTACTGTAAATACATCACCCCTTGAGCAGATAGTTTTACTAAAATGTGCCAGTAAAACAGAAA
>QKMV01000703.1:0-19948 GCA_003287335.1 Lednia tumana
GAGAGAGAGAGAGAGAGAGAGAGAGAGAGAGAGAGAGAGAGAGAGAGAGAGAGAGAGACGAAAGGAATGAGACGACGGACACTGTACATAAAAACTAATCCACCAACAAAGCAATTGGGAAAATTTTTAAGCTTGTTTTTTCCTTCATTGGATTCCGCTTACAATGCAAACAAACTATTTTTTACATTTCCTCCAGCGAGGTATTTTAAGCGATCTGTGCCACTTTTAAAAATATCGTTGATTTGGGAAAGAAGCTCACTTCCGAGCATAGTAAAGAAGGACGCATTGTTCTGCTGCAATGGGCTGTTGCCAGGGTTTCGATGTAGAGGTACGCTTCCCATTAGGCTGATCAGGTGTCAAGTAGGCGTAAGCATGCCAAATGACGTCTTACGTTTTCAGTACAAGGATATTTTAAAACGAGTCCTGACTTCTAGACATGCCGTATCTTTTTTTTTAAAAACTGTTAATAACTGGGTTAAACTGCTGAAAACTTAACTGACACTAAACTTCCAACGTTTCGCTAACTATTCTGAAAGCTTCATCGGGGCCAGACAAGCCCCAATGAAGCTTTCAGAATAGTTAACTGACACTAAACTGCCAAAGTTTCGCTAACTATTCTGAAAGCTTCATCGCGGCCAGACAAGCCCCGATGAAGCTTTCAGAATAGTTAGCGAAAAGTTGGCAGTTTAGTGTCAGTTAAGTTTTCAGCAGTTTAATCCAGTTATTAACAATTTTTTTTTAAACTATTGTGCTGAAATTAGTCAGGAGATATGAGTCTCAAAAATGTAATGCCGTATCTTATTTATCAAACGATTTCCTGGCAAAGTAAACCCACATTTGTGATCCTAAAATCATTCTCAAGCCATAAAGAGTTTAGAGAATGCAGTCTGGACTCGAGTCGTGTTGCCTATCCCCGCAGAACGCTCAAGTCTAAACGTTCAACAAATACTATAAATGCACAGCTTAAACATCGATGATTTTTATAAAGTTGTACAAAAGGTTCGTGCGAAATTTTTCAAATAAATGTGAAATTTTAAATTTATCAAGTTACCGCGCCTTTAACCCAACATGCCGCACGCCATTCTGAACGCATCTCACTCTCGACTCTATCCAGCTTTAGATCTTTGCTCGCTGGCAAACATTTCACCGGCTTCGTACATTTCTAATCCCACGAATTCGTTCGTACCTATCCTATAACGGCAACGAGATTAGCTGACTGATGTCTTAGAGACGTTGCCACTACCTTCTACTACTAAATTATCGCGACACGATCCGCCATTTTGGGACATTAATTACCTTCCCTTCGCCCTCCCCGCTCCCGCCTCACAACCCAACAAAACCCCACTTCCAAAAAGCATCGTTTATGCCCGTAATGAGCTCGACTAAAGTATATAGGTATAGAGAGAATGTAGAAGCATAGATAATTAAATAGTTGTGTGCAAGCTGAAAATTGGGGGTTTGGGGGTGGGTTGTCGATATTTCACGAGCGTGCCAATTAGCCGGGGTGTTGGGGGGGGGGGGGGGGGGGATTAATGCGAGCTAATTGCGCACCTGGTGACACGCGCACGCACCGGGCTGTTAACAAATGAGTAACAGTGATCGTGCCTCGTTTTGGGGGGAGGGGGGCAGTGATACCTGATTTGTTTTGAGAGAAGAAAGTGGTATTTTGGACGCTTTTTCAGCATTTTGATTGGGGCTCGACCCAATGGACGACTAGTGATCAAGGAATTCCAGAGTCAATCAACGTTGGGGGACAATGCTTTTCTTATGGCGTTTAAAATCCCCCAATGTTGATCGCCTCTGGATCGCTAGTCGTCCATTAAAATTCTGAAAAAGGTTGGGGGATTTATGAAAATATATTTTGACGTATTTTATTACCAGATTTCAGTTATATGATACATTGGTTTCTTCCACATTTCTCCGCTTTTTCTTGAGAAAAACCATCTGGAATTAATTTAACTTGTTGTCTTGAATGCTCAGTGGTAGTCCCAAGTGGCCCTCCAAAAGAATTGTAGGAATTCCATGAATGTATACCAATTATTTTAGATTTCGGTCATTGCGCGCGGTGACCCGTGGGAGAATAGCACAGGAATATGCGCAAGACACGTGACACATTTCTTCGAGAATCACTTGACTGCAGCTTAAACAAACTACCTGCTACAGGTTTTTTTTAAAGAACATAGGAAAGATGAATAATATCCTATCAATCCCTAAAATTTGGGGGCCAAAATTAGTTCTACGGTGCTCAGGGTCGATTTTGGGTTGATGCTCGATGATTTTGGCTACTTGAGCTTCCTATTTGAAAATGAGAGTCGAGACCGTATCTCCTCCGGCTTGTATTGGAGCAAAAATTTTACTTTGGACCTCTTAATTCCTAACTAAGGCATATTTAGAAGTGACATTTTTTAGTTAATTTGGGGGACACAGTCCCTTAAATTGTAGTAAGCTATTCGAATTAATGAGAAACAGCTTATTGTACAGTCGGTTTGAGTCGATTATAAAGTCGGCTGCATTGGTGCGCACTGAGTGCACTCCTAAAAAGAGACAGCGATTGTTGAATCATGGTAAATATTGACTGTCTGTCTCACACAATGTACTCAGTGCACGGTGGTGCATGCCATTCGAAAACGCCGATACAGCTCCGTAATTTTCATTTCCACAACTGGCGATACGGAATATACGTAAAACTCAGATTGCATGCTCGTTTCAATTTATGGACGGAGAATCACTTCTGGACCACAAATGCAACTATATTTTTCATTCATTAACTTTTTTGGTCAAGTTATGTCATTTTGAAAAGTCAGGGTGTGTAAGAATTTTTAACTAAAACTAAAAACAAGTACTACTCATGTCACCTAACAGTCTTCTTGATAAACAGCCTGCGAGCCTTATTGATACCTCATCGCTTCAATAGGAAGACTGGCTGGTCATCAAGACTTTTGGCACAGAATATAGTCACAATGAAATTACGTCGTGAACAGCTCAAACGATAGAAATGGGTTTTGAGCAACCAATTAGTAAGACCCGTTATAAAACCGACACAGATCGGTCGAAATACATCGTGGAAAGAAAAGGAAAAAAGGAGAATTTGTATTATTTCACGCTTAACGAAAGGAAGCTCTAAAAAGTTTAATGCATATTGCCTATTATTGCCAGCACCATCCGAATGATTTTTTGGAAAAAGAGTTCCGATTAATGAAGTGAAATGCCAGGAACGGAAAAAAACTCTGCACCGCAGCATATAATTGTGAGCTTCTCGTAGGTAATTGCTGTAACGACGAAGAACCACACAACATCGCTGAAGGGGTGGCTTGATACTTCAAGCAAGTTGAGATTAGTTCACCCAAGTCCAGATTACAGTTTATTTACTCTTTACGAACAGAGAATTGTTTCTGTAATTCAAATGTACTTTTACTTTTCTTGTGCGTTATTAATTCGCTCAATTATGAAACTTTAAAAAAATTGTCATACGGCTGAAAACGAACACCAGCGTCCGAGTTACTGCATACGCATACTTCAAACCCGATCGTACCACTAGTACGCTTATCTTGATATTGCAACTCGGGCATCAGCCAATCACAGTAATAAAATCACGTCCGAGTAGCACAACGACGAAAACAACGATTTGCAGCAACCAAATATATGTTGTTTGAGTTTACGGTTGCGCTCTCAACTCAAGCAACATCAACAACGCCTCTCAAAGCCTTCGATCATCCAACCAAATATATGGCCATTTTATAGCTGGTATTATATCTCTAGAAATATTTGTTCGAAAACAGAGAAAAAAGTGCTTGTGTTTACATTTCAAGCCAAACACAATAAAGGACCTAAATTATCACGTGCGACTTGCCAGCTGCTGAAATCAAAAAGGTTGATTGTGGTGCACTAAATCAGTACCAGCAGCCCGGAGTCAACAAGAAGGCATGAAATCGACCTCGCAGTGGTATTTACGTAGAGGGGGGCTGGCAAATAAATTGAAGAAAGTCTGCGCGCGGGGAGAAGGTAACAGATGAGTTTTAAGGAGATTAAAAGCGGTAGCAGATTTTTCAATCGCACTTGCTGCAGCTTGCAGGATTATAGCTCGCAGAATTCATGCCTGGTTCGAACAGAAGATACAACACAACTCAACAAAGCAAGCCATTCCTAATATAGTATTTGCTTCAGTTAGGAGTGTACGGAATTTTGAAACGTTTCAATGATGGGGCTTTAATGCTGGGGATTTCCTCGCACTTGTTATCCATGTTAACTCCCCAAACATGGTATCTGTCAGAATAGATGAAACTGGATGTAGTCAAGTATCTCGTAGACCAAGTGCAACCCTCACGTGCCATATTGCTATGAATAGCTTAGGATTTATTCTGCCGGTATGAAGATGGGTTGGGGAGGCAATTTGGTCTCAGGCAACACTGCTCTGTGCTCGAGTCAGCGACCAAGTCATCACGGGTAGAACACCCAAGTCCTGTCAAATAAACATTGATTTCAACAAAGAAAAACCTAATCATCTCTTGAAGGCAGAAATTCAATGCAGTCCTAACTAAAGCAAATACTATACCATAGTCCCAGTTATTAGTTCCTTTATTAAACAGAGTAGGCACGTATGATTATATCTGTTCTGTTTTGTGTTGGGCTTAATGTAAAAACACGCACATTTTTCCTTTTTTCGCACGATAAATTTTCAGGAGACCTATGCCAGTTTCAAATTTTCCATTTATTTGGTTGCTCCAAATCGGTGGTGTCATCCTTGCACGAATGTGACCTCATTCCGATGGTAGGCTCTTGCCCGGGCTGCGATATCAAGAACAGCTCTTATTTTGACATACTCTATTTACTGGGAGAGCATACTTTTCTGCCAGGGGCGATGGTGGCAGTAAACACAGGAAGGTATGGCTAGAGAGCCTATTTTGTGGGTGTAACGCAGTGTGGTCTCTCATAGTATAGACTGTAGTGCAGTTAACACAGGAAAGTATGGCTAGAGAGCCTATTTTGTGGGTGTAGCGCAGTATGGTCTCTCACTGGATAGACTATAGTGCAGTTAACACAGGAAGGTATGGCTAGAAAGCCTATTTTGTGGGTGTAACGCAGCATGGTCTCTCACTGGATAGACTATACGATTGTGCGTCATGTAATGCGGCGTACACAGCGAATCTGAAGTCAGTAAGCGCTCTCAGCAACGTGACAAATTCTGATTTCTTAAAGTGACGAAACGGGCCAAAAAGTCAAACAAAATAATATAAAAAGTTTGTTGGTGGTCCAGAAACATTGATATGTCAATAAATAGTGTATAAAAGGCAATGTGGATAGGAGGAGACGCCACTTTTACCTTTCAGTCGTAGACCGTCGTCTTGAAACTGTCTACCTAACAAGTTGGCGTGAATTGTTTGGGGAATGGGGTGGAATGGGGGGGGGGGGGGGGTAGAGGCACCGCAATACGTTTTTGGGGTCGTAACGAGGCAATCATACAAACACTACACGCAAAACTTGGTCGCTCAATCCTTGTCGGCGTTCAGCACAACGGTGGAACAGCTTAGTCTGAATTATACATGGCCATATTTTCCGTCAAACCCCAATCCTTGAATTCAAGTACAAGTCAAACCGAGGCTCGATGATAAATGCGGTGAAATTCGACGGCGATCATTTACACGGCATAAGTTTACTTCCACGGCCTTGTAGCTATCAGCTGACAGTTGACAGTTGACAGTTGACAGTTGACCGTGTGTTTGATGGTTCTACTTGGACTTGACTCTGGCGACATAGAGGTCGTTTTGTACTTGAAAAGCTTTTTTGTACACCCAATCACCCATGTTCAGAGAGCGATCGATCCTTCTTAATCTAGGAGGAAGCGTAAATACTAACTGCCCATTTATAGTTTTCATGAGACTACTTGTGGCACGAAAATAGCCAAGGTGAAAAGAAACGTCACGTCAAACCAGTCACATACGGGCTATCAATTTATTTAGTAGCCGTTCCACACATTTAGGATGATCTCGACATTAATAAAATGTTGTGATTCAGCTGAGTGGACTTTAGTTGAATTTTAGTTTTTGCCAGGACGTAGTTTTATTAAGAAGATACGGCATTTCAAAAAGTCAGAATTTGTCAGTAATTAAACTGTAATAAAAATTCGTAATGACATCATTTTTCATGCTTACGCCTACTTGACACCTAATCAATCAAATGGGAAGCTTATCTCGACATCGAAACTCTGGCAACAGCCTATCGCAGCAATAAAATGTCGTCCTTTTTTACTACGGTGGAAAAATGCGTTTTTAAGCAACCAATAAATGTAATTTTTAAAAGTGGCACAGATCTTGAAAAACTTGAAAAACATCGTAGGAGGAAATGTAAAAAAAGCGTTTGCTTGCTTTGTAAGCGGAATGCAATCAAGGAATCAAATAAGCTGCGAAATGTTCCCAGTTACGCGAACGCAACAACTATTTGAAAGCACAGTAAACAGTTGATTATCATAAACCGGTAATTGGCTGGCATTTTTCAAAAAATGTATTTGAGAACTAGCCCCCACCCTTAAAAATACCGCGAAATAATTTGGTTGCGCATTTGAGGATAGAAGCATGGAAATCTCGTGACAGTAAAAAAAAAGTGACAAAACTTATAAATGTAATAAAAGTAATTCATGACACTCATTTGTGTAAATCTAAAATAAACACAAGTGCATAATGTGAAATTTGAAACGGAAATTTTTGTCAGCCACCTTCAAAACAATGATCAAACAAGACCGGCCAAACAGTCTTCGTTCACTTTGCTCACTACGCTCAGCCAACAGCATACGTCGATAGCTTTCCAGAGTTTCATGCGATACATTCTAGCACGTCTACGGAAAAAGAGAGAAATGGCAAAGTTTTCGTTATTTCTTTTCAGGAGCAAAACTTTTTACATGCTGGTAATTTAGATTTTAGAGGTCTGAAAAGGCAAGTTCGGAGTTAAGATTGCGAAACTCTTGTAGCAGGAGGCGGATAATTACATTCAGGTATTTACAGATATCTCTCGGCTCATGACATTTGTTAATGGATTCCAACTTAATTAAGTAAAATGAAGATACATTCTACGATGAATATACAACGTGATTACGTTTCTAAGACCGATTGGTTGCTTTTCTTAAAATCGTTAAAGAGAATAGAGCATTGGTCTGGAAGAAAATGTGTGATGGGAAATGCGAAACAAGATTTGATCTCGACTTTTACACCAAGTAAATTCGACTTCACCATCAGGTGATGAAAAAAAAACTTGGCTAGTCTGACAAGCTTACCGCGACTTAAAAGGACTCTTGTGGGCTCTAGATGACGCTATAACCAGAAGTGGTAATCATCCAAAGAGGCCGATAGAAGTAGAAGACGGTTTGCAAAATGACCTCATGTTCCCATTTCCAGAAATGGTTTATGCTGCGATGAAATGATTTAGATACGCGGCTTGGAAAAACTTCACACGTCTAACGTCGTGAAGCAGCCGAGAAATCAAGCTTCAAAGAATGCACCTAGCTTGAGATTTTAGTTCGAATCATAATGGAGGTAAGCTATCCTATCCAATCAAAGCTTGCTTGCAGTAGGGGATTCGGTTGCGAATTCCACCTAACGCCGGTTGTCAATTTTCCAGCTTCGTTATCCAATTTTTTCCAATTCACGAAGCATGCTTTTGTTGTTCTACTGACATTGGTTAGGTGAGTGGTTAGGTGCATGGTTTACGATGCAAAGATGGTTACGATGCATGCATCGCGTTTTAGGATGGATGCATTACGATGGTTTAGGTTCATGGTTTAGCAAGAGGAGAGATTGACGAAGAAGTGCCAAATTAAAAGTGCCAATTAGTCAGGAGATATGAGTCTCAAAAATTTAATAAGTGCCAAAGACTTGGTTCATATTACATTTTTAAGACTCATGTCTTCTGAATAATTTCAGCATTTAATTTCAGACTTGCCCAGATGAAGCTTTCAGCAAGGTTAGCGAAACGTTGGTAGTTTGTTTGTTAGAAGTATTCAGCAGTTTAACCCGGTTATTAACAGTTTTTTTTTTAACTTGGTTTCTATATTTATTTGCCTTCATGGCATCATTAACTACCCTGTCAATAGCAAGACCTTCAAAATAACCCTTCAATCAATCTTCAAACTCATGATTGGCCATGTCCTTATACTGATCAACAGGATAATCCCTTTGCAAATGAATCACTTCACTTCAAATTTAAAACTAAAAAGCACATCGAAAAATTTGGATAAAGCTTTAGTTAACAATTAGTTTCAAATTTCAACTTATCAAATCTGCCCCTCCAGTTTCATTCCTCGGCGTGAAAGTTTGTGAAGAGGGGGGAGAGGGGTCTCCCCGTTGCCGAGAAGGGGGGGGGGGCTCCCAACCCTGTACCCGCGACACTGACGAACACACTCACGGAAGTGTCAAATGCTCAGGCACACATGGCTGGTTTCAAGAACTCTGCTGCGAAATAATTCATGTGATAGTTGGCTATGCCGTTAGCGATCTTGAGACAATGGGAGAGAGAAAGAGAGAGAGAGAGAGAGAGAGAGAGAGAGAGAGAAAGAGAGATAGAGAGAGGCGGCAAGCAAATACAATGTTACAACTAAACAAGCAGTACTACGCTTTCGAATGCTTCTGACTGCTGTAGATTGTGTACCGTACCGTGGCTACATGACTGCCATCATCCTGACTATTGTGAGCGAAATGTTTTTCTCGCAAAGCTGTCGTGGTCGGAAAAGTGTGGAAATTCCAGGAAAAGCGATAGTACGTACAAGTGTGTGTGTGTGTGTGTCTAGTCTGATTTGCGACGGATGGATTGCGCGTGCTTTTTCGTGTCCGGGAATGTTTGCGCGCGTTTTTTTTTTTTTGGCTATCTGCAGACTTTTGTGACCTAATTTTGTTGCCATGTGAAAGATTATTGGTTAACCTACATGGACAGAAACGGGAAAACGCTTTTTGTTCTATTTTCCTTGCCTAGTTTTGAAATAGAGGCAGGTCGAAATGACCAGCTTGCACGAGTTCGCTTTGAAGAACGATACGGCCGCTGCTGCACTAGGCTGCAACGTAACGTCAAATTAAAATCGAGATCGGTCCAAAGGTGTGAAAGGGTGGCTTTTAATTGGATTGATATCCGATATGCTATTGGGGTTCGCGGATCGTTAAAAAGGCTGAAGCTCTCAAAAATTGCAATTTCACGTAAAACTGGATCATGGTTTAGTTTAAAATGGCAATCCAAACGATCAATAAAAAATTCTATAAATTTATACAAATTATTTCAGATTTCGGTCAGAGCGCACGGTGACTTGATCGACGCGAGAATAGTATAGGAATTTGCGTAAAATACGACACATTCCTTCGGTAACCACCTGACTGTTGGTTAAATAAACTATATATTAGAGAGCTGATTTTTTATTGAACATATGGTAAGATTAACAAAAATGTCGGCAATTTCTGGTACTGATTTCGATTCAAAATATTCCAATGTACGTATGGTCAAAAAACTTATACGGTGTGACTTCTTAAGGGAGATTTCGGCTTGAATACTCCAGCTGAAAAGAGGCAAGTTTTACCAATATTCCTTCCGATTGTATGAAAGCGAAAACTATTCATTTTACCTCGAAATTGCCAACAATAAAGACACATAGAAGTGGTTTAATATAAGTTTCAGGATGTACAGTCCCTTTCAGCCTAAGACCGAATGGTTTGGCGTGTCTGATATTCCCGGTTCTCGTGAGATCACCAAAGTTAAGCTGTTTTCAGTGGACCAAAAGTATGGTGAAATATCATAAATACCAAGGCTCATTTCTGTTCGGGAGAGAGGTTGGAGGGTTGTAAGCTAGAACAACAGCTACACTCCCCTTGCCATCAACCTCTCGGCAGCACGGATTAGTGAAGGATTCCCATGCTGTTCGAATTGTACCGTTCTTCGGAAAGGACGTTAAGCGGTGGTCCTTTCCGTGCTTTTCAACGGGAGTAAGCTACGTGATGCCACCGAGTTTCCTCTTTTCCCTGTTAGGCTCATCATCATCCTCATGATCACCCTATGATTCACCGACGCCAATAGACCAGTGCCACAGGGCCAGTTGTCAAAATACAGTGCGTCGTTAAACACCGACGCCAATAGACCAGTGCCACAGGGCCAGTTGTCAATACAGTGCACCGTTCAACACCACATAATCATAATCAATTTAGCCTCGGCTGGACTGAACAGCGGCCATACTCTTGAACCCCGACAATCGTTTGACGTCATACGATATGTTTCCTTTAATTTCCTACGTGGCCGCATCGCAAGCCTTACTGGCAGCGCAGTTGATGTTGATAAATATCAAGCTCCTCCCAATATTCCAACTTAAACATTTGCCAACTTGTTGAGTCGCTTCTGTTTACAATCTACTCCGTAACATGGTTTCCATGACTCGTCGTCAAAATGTCAACATCAACCTAACACACTATACAGCTACTCTGATAAGACACGAAACTCGTGGGGTGAAAGCAAAGTGATAAGATTCACCATCGAAACTTATCCTTTTCAAGTCTTCTAAGTTCGAGTCACCAGTGTGTATGCGGAGGACCGATAAAGAGTGAGAGGGAGAGAGACGAGAGAGAAATTGCTTTCTCTCATGAGCCTGTGAGAACGCAATGCGGTTGATTTTGAGCGCCGGCTTTTCATAGATGCTGAGTTTACAGCGTGTTTGGGGCAGTGTATTGCTATACAGGTTGCTATAGCGACGCCATTATCGTACCTTTAATTAGGCATCTGCTGCTAATTATGAGGCACTGTGTGTAATATCAATTCGTGTCAAAGTGTTTTGCCCTGCTATGCGGCGCCGAGGCGTATACAGTGATCAAAAACATGTTTGCACCGTCATGTTGTTTTATTTCTTTGAATTTTGTTTGCGTATGACTCTGCAGAGCGTAAAGTGGCTGTTAACCATCTCAATTAAAATGTTCACGTCGATTTGAAAGTTTGAAACGAACCCTAATTAACCTAGATAGAAAAGCAATGTTTAAGCTCTGAATGAATAATATTTATTGAAATCGTTGGCTACAGCTCGCGACGATCAAAGATAATTATCGTACATGATAAGCTTCGTTCTTTTTATGTGTTGGGCTTGAAATTAAAACTCACGCACTTTTTCCTTTATTACTCCTAAGCAATTTATGCGATCTTTGCCAGTTATGAAATTGTCGTTTATTTGGTTGCTCCAAATCCTGGCTGTCATTCGTAGGTGACGTTGACGTCATTTTATCGCTACGATAGGCTTTCGCATAGATTTTGATATGAAGAAAAGCGTCCTATTATTGACAAACGCAAAAAAATCTCATTTTAAGCCCCTTTCCTTCAAGAAAAAAAAAGTGCTATTTGCGGCTAGACTGCAACCATTCGGGATTACGATCCCTTGAGACGCTATAACGTAGTGAATCCCAAGGGATTGTAATTATAATCAATAGCAATCTCACCTAGCCGCCAGTGGTGATTCCCAAAGATCGCATTTCCAATTGGGTGCATCTCCAAAGGGTCGTAATCCCAAAGGACGTAATCCCAAAGGACGCAATCCCAAAGGACGTAATCCCAAAGGACGTAATCCCAAAGGACGTAATCCCAAAGGACGTAATCCCAAAGGACGAAATCCCAAAGGACGTAATCCCAAAGGATGTAATTATAATCGGTAGCAATCTCACCTAGCCACAAGTGGTGATTCTTAAAGATCGCATTTCCAATTGGGTGCATCTCCAAAGGGTCGTAATTCCAAAGGATCGTTATCCCATTCGGTCATAATCTCCACTAGCCACTAGTAGCGCACTCCGAAAGGATCACAATCTCCGATAGAGTCGCCTCCACAAAAGGATTCTTTGAGACTGGGCTCCCGTTAAACGCTCCCTTTTCTGAGGCGTATTTTTTAATTCAAGAAAAGTGCCGTTTTTTTGACAACACGCAGTAACACCATAGAACAAGGAGCCACGTAACACTACGGAGAAATAATCATTTTCGGCGACGCTTTTATACATTGATGCAACCGCTTTGGTAATTTCACTTGTATACTTATTCGCCGCCAAATTGGCAGAACTGAATATGTAGAGACGATATTTTTGGTAGCAAGTCCAGCATTAAATGTGATGCCTTTAATACGACGTCGTTAAAACAAAGAGCAAGATAAAAGAGAATGGATGTGTTTTTAAACGACGGAAGACTTAAAAGAGAATACAAGGATGAGAGTTTTATCAGGACTTCGCTGAAATTGCGCAAGAGTACGTAATTAGCAGACATCGGTATATTATTTTCCTTCACTTCAAAGCTCTTTTTTTTATTCTGTCAAAAAATGTCTCCGTTGCCGGTTTTGTTATTTGTGACATTTATTTCCACGGGCGAACTCGCAACGTGTCGACACCGACGCGTAAGTCGTACAAATAAAAACTCGTGCAGTATCCAAATTAATTTTAAATTTTCACATAAAGCTTGCACCAGCTTTAAGCTTGAGACGTCCGATTTGCAGCTAAACCCTAGTTACATCGGAATAAAGCCAGCCTGATAATGTATCCATATGTGGATCATGCGAGTGGAATGGGAAACTCATTAGTGACGCGTAACACTAGTAATCCGTGCTTGCAAGCGAAGCCCTTGTGCGTGTGCGTGTGCGTGTCGTCCACGCACTGTGCGAGTGTCATGTTCACTTTCCGTTCAGCGAGCTGAGTAGTGCGTAGTGCACATCACGTGCGTAGGCAGGCATGCGAGGCAGACGATTGACAATCGAAACAATTCAATTGCGACTGCTCTTCAAAGTGACAACATTGTCGCTACAGTCTGGTTTCCGAGTAAATATTTAGCAAACAGCGAAGGGCCGAGAAGGAATCGAAGTACCCGGAAACGGTTTGAACCCTTTGATTCTCCATTAAGAGGCGGCTGGCTGGCCCCCAGCCAGGCTGCTCCAGGTGACTGGTGAAAATCAAAAAACCAATGCAATGGGTAAAAGTTGCCCAATAACCCAACTTTAAACATTTGTGTGTGTTTCCTAATTGGTTGCAAGCTTAAAATTATTTCAAACTATAATTAAAAGCTTTTTTAAAAAAGTTGCTAATGCTGAGTTGCTCAAGTTTTGGCGACCTTGGCGCATTGCTTCTCCTGGATTCGTGGAACAAAGTGCTAATAAGAAAGTCTGGCATCGTCGAGAAAATGGTGTTTATCATTGCTTCATTCGAAGGCCTAGGAGAAATTATCTTCCGAGATCGCCAGAAACTTAACAGCATAGGATTAACAAATTATTTTGGAACACTTACAACTATAATTTAAAGTGGGTTTCCAGCTTGAAATCAATCAGAAAACGTACAAAAAGGTTCACAGTTATCCGATATGGCATCTTTTATTCATGGTATTGGTTTTTGAGGGAAATTTTGTGATTTGAACCAAACTGTCTCTGATATTTCTTGTGGTAGAAAACAAGTTTTGAACCGTTTTCTAAAACTAGGTCCCCTCTAGCAAATTTTTACTTTTTTCCCGGGCGACATGCGCAGTACAGATAAGTGACAAACCAACTACCCAGAAAATCCAGAAAAAAATTCGCCAATGCGCGATCCGACTAATATAACTGCCGACTAGCTTCAGCGTACAATATTCAGTTTACAACAGCAGGACATGGATCTATAATTTGGTCCAACTGTGGTTTGTGTCTGGGAGAGGTCAACCTCGGAATTTAGTTTGCACATACGAATAGATTAGGTAAAAAAATATCCATCAACCAATCAATACCTCATCAACCTCAAAACCCATCAAACCCTTGTTTACCCAAACCTCACACAACGCACATTCCCATACCGCAAATGTCCGCAACGCTCTCCCATGTACACCCTATTCACCAGGAGAGCAATTGCCAATTACTATTCCGCCACAGACGCTACTGCAGTTAATAGAGAAAGGTATCGCAGAGAGCCTATTTTGTGGGTGCAGCACGGTGTGGTCTCACACAGTACAGACTGTACGGGCGCGCACGAAGTTATTCCCCACTACAAGTACGTTATGTTTCGACAATCCTACGACCATAGCGGCGATCGTCGATACCACGGCAACTTCCGTCACACGCTACAGTACACCAGCTCTACGGCGAACAAAGCTTCCCAACCCAACAACTGTCGCAACACTTCGTCGGGATTTCGCGATGCTTTTGTCGTCACAATGGCCACCAACGTTACGATTCCCACGACGTCGTCGTCGTTGACAACAGCTAACACACCAAACACATTCCCTTACATTCCCTTACATTCCCCCATATCAGTGGTGTAACTATGCCCCCACCTTCCCCCCTACAAGATTTTATCCTATGCCCCCACCCTAACTCAGCAAAAGTGTTTCAAATAACACTTACTGCGGCTATGTATATCTGATGGGGACAAACAAAGATACAATGCCTTCAAAAAAACTGTTTTTAACTGGGTCAAACTGCTAAGACCGGCTAAGAACTGCATAACTAGCAGTTATAAGAACTGCTGTCAGAGGTAAACTGCTAAGAGCTGCAGTTCTTAGTAGTTTTACAGTTCTCTTGAAACCCAGTGCTAAGGCTAAGAAGTAGCCATTAATCTAAATCATAAATCATCTAAATCATGAAAGAAATTGATACAATGTCTTTCTGAAGTTTACAAAATCATACATGATCATACAATAACCAGGGCCCAGGAAGCAGCACCCCCCTAACCGTATTGCTTATAATATTGGTCAAAAGGAAGAATTCGCGTATTTCATATCTAGGTGAACATCTCCTTTCGCTCTTTTTGGTTTATTTTCTCGGCTGCACTAATGGAGTCACATTTTTCATGTCGCTATTGAATCCTTAGAGCTATTCAATTATTAGTGGGCCCTCTAGGACCACGGGCCCTTCGTGACCGTGGTCCCTAAGTAACGCCACTGCTTCATATACGGTCGGAAATCTCCTTGGCCCTCCTCCTCCCCCTCGCATCAAATCTAGATCATACGGACAAGCCCTCGATTCTCTGCAACGTGGTTAGTTCATGGTCCTTAAAGGGGGTTAGCTTAAGCCCCATAGTTACTTCATGGTCCTTAAAGGGGGTTAGCTTAAGCCCTGTAGTTACTTCATTGTCCTTAAAAGGTGTTAGCTTAAGCCCCATAGTTACTTCATGGTCCTTAAAGGGGGTTAGCTTAAGCCTCGTAGTTACTTCGCCTCGCAATTTAAACTACCCGCACGTTTGCAGAAAACTTTCCTGCCCACAACAAGCGCAATATTTCCGCGAGAAAATGCCGTGATATCGAAGTTGGTGTCTTCACAGTTTTCACACCGGCCACGAACGGTTGTTCTACTCCCGCAACTTCTTCAGACTATTCGATAAACTCCGACTCACTCTGAACATATTCGTCTGACTTCACAAGGGTTTCTATTTTATCCGTGAGAGTGTCCTTAAAAATTGAAGACACATATATCCTTATGTCGTGCTTATGTGTGGTGGGATCGAGTGGGGGGAGGGGCGGTGCGTTCAGTGACCACATAGTTATCGAAGCTTCTAAATATGTTTTGGGAGAGGTACCTTAGGCAGCCGCTGTGACTGCACCAAAAACATTAACCAACAATTTTACTAACGAAACAAGGTTTCCAATAGTAACTATAGAAAGTTCCTTGACTTCTCCAAAGTTTTCACAAGATACCTTTGCTACACCGAAATGGCGGCTGTTGCTCCCAGCTGAAAGATAACGTCACTTATAAACCAATCACAACCCGTTATCATTTCAATTAATAACTATTCCGATGCAGGATGATATCGATTTTAATTCGATGTACGCTTCAGCTGGGTAGAACAGCTGGGCGGAACCGTGGGCATACTTTTGAACCTCGATATGTCACGGCATGTCACGTGAAACATACTATTAGTAAATGCTGTTATATTTAGTGACACAGTTAACGCTTCGACCAATGCTTCGACACGCGACTAACGCGGTTAGATGTACTTCAAAGAGACGCCGTTCAACGTTAACTGGTATACCGTGGTCCCCTAGTGAGCTGGGCTGGTAGAATTGTGCCAGATTTATGCAATTGACGCCCCTAGGCTGACATTTCACAGTGCCCCCCCTCCCCCCTCCTGGCAAGGGACTAGGCCTAAAACCAAAACCGAAATCAGAAAACTGGTATTTTTCAAAACCGAAGCCGAGAAGCAAACCGAAAACCATGATTTTTCAATCACCGGCGAAAACCACGCCACCACTCGACTTGCCGTTCCTCAGATCGTGGCCACGGCCTGGCCGCCAAATCATGGTGGGTCACGTACCCTTTTCCTTACGGTGAAGCTAACAGCAGCAGGAAAAACCAGCCCGCTGCATAGATTGTTTTAATTTCTGCAGTCAATCTATAAGTGGTAGATGATCCAAACTTGATTAATTCCGTAGAGAATTCAACTGGCTCTCTGGCAAAATGTATTTTTAGTTTTTATTTTTGTTAATTTTTGTTACGATCAGGTTTCAGTTTGAAAAAGTAATGATCACAAAGCAAACCTGTGTTTAGCAAAAAGTATTGAAAGTAAAAATGTAAAATAAATTTTGTCAGAAAGCCAGTTGAATTCTCCTTAGAATGAACCAAGCTTGGTGTCTTTGTCACTTATAGTTTGACTGCAGCAAGTCTAACCAGTAAACATCGGACGGGTTTTTCCAAGTTGCCAGTAGTTCACCTTAATGCAACGGCTTGGCTGTGACCCGATCGCTAATTCAACGTAGCTGAGGTAGAGCATTCGGATCCATTCTCCGTCTATAGCCAGTCTTCAATTCCAATAAGTTCGTGCTCACAAGAGAAAAGTTGACGTTTGCCAGCCAACATCTCGGTCAAGTCGATTTATAACGAGCTCGTTGAATTGAGACGTAATCGGATAAAATCGTCGTACCTATGCACGTCCATTATTGGCGCACAGGCCAGGAGAAAACTGCTGAATCTACAAGTCAACATTTGCCGTTCGGTAATTTCCAAGGCCTATACATCCCACACACAGTGCTGAAACGATTTAGTGTTCATTAATTTATAGCAATAAAACCAACCGTAGACGAGAGCTTGGTAAGCACTCACAAATGGAATTCAACCTGCCTGCTTGTTGATTTTGGAAATATTTTTCTCACTTTATAGCATGATTAAATTTTAACCAGTGGAGCAATACAATGCATTTTTATGAGCCCTTTGCATCACATCTACAAAGTCACTGCTAAGTGAAGGCTAATTATCCCACCCTAACTAGGGTCGCTAAGCTTTATTGCAGGTTGCCCTTGAGGGTTATTCCTATTTCTTGTGAGCTAGGGATCCTAGGCTTGGGTGGAAAGCTTGTAAGAAATAGCCTTAAGTATTCTAGGTTTGTGCAAGAAAGGGTATGGACTCCTGGCAAGGGTTAAAAGCTTATTATGAAGTGCATTTATGGTTTAAAGAGGCTCTAACCCACTGAAATAAAATAAATCGCTTCTTGATGGGCGCTAGTAACGAATTTAGAGGCACAAAGAAAATATTTTGCTTCCATACAAGACGGAGGAAAAATGGTCAAAGATGACGATTTCAGCTGGAGTGCTCAAGTCGAAATCTCTCAGAAGAAATCACACAGGAAAATGTTCGATCCTGTGTACCAGGAGTAATGATACTACAGAAAATATTGGGAACTGATGACATGTTCGTTCATCTTTCCTCCTTTATATAAAAATTGGCTTGGTACTAGGTCATTTACTTTAGCCACTTTCAAGAGAATTTTTACAATTATTTTTGAAATGTCTTATAAACCACCATGATGCCTAAGGCCCAGTTTTTCAGTGGGCCGTTAAATATTAACGGTCCGTTAGAAATAGAATCAAGACACCTGATTGGCTGCTGCCATGGTTGTAACAAGTTAACGGACCGTCAGGTTCTCAACGGGCCACTGAAAAATCGGTCCTAAGTCTACATGAAAATTGAATTTTGGAGGGCGACACCTCTTTTTGGTTTGTGCAAAAAAGTCCAAGGACCCTATTCCAAGGTCTTAAGCTGATGAGAAATAGCCTGTAGTCTTCGGTGTACAAAAACGTCTCGAACTCGAGGCGAACGGAAAGCATATCACCCGTAGTCTTGAAGGTGTGCGCAATAAAGCCGGGACCCTTTAGTCTAGGGCGGAAGCTGATGGGAAACAGCCTGCAGCCGGGGTTCGAAGCGAGGGCTCCGAGTAACAATCAACCATTGGGCGACGAGGGGTGATGCGGTCGACCGGGAAGGGAAATAAATAGCACGGAGGGATGAGCGAAAGCGTGACGGGACTGGTGACGCCAATGGTGGTCGCCTCCGCGCGGTGGAGTTATTTCGGGAAGCAAGAAACCGTTCCCAGTGGCGGCATCGTGGAGAAGGGGGGCCGGCCCACCCCAAAGTTACCTTGCCTACGCTCATTTTTACCCACATTTTAGGAGAAACTACTGAAGAAGCTTTAAGATGGCTGTGGACGGCTGGCTGTGTTTGTTTGGCAAGGCTCGCGTGCCCTGATCGTATCCTTAACTTTTTATGTCCCTTAAAATGGACAACTAGCGTTCCAGAGGCAATCACCATTGTGAGATTTTTAACGCCATAAGAAAAGCATTAATCCCACAAACGTGATTGCCTCTGGAGTATTTATTTTTCCAGTTGTCCATTGATCTTAAATCCTGCAAAACAAACAGTGCCAGAAGGAGAAGTAAATGGAAGTACCTAGCTCGATTAGGCGGCCAAAGTTTTGGATTTACTTGGAGTTATCCATTTGTGAAAGGACCTCACCTAAGCAACGTTTGGGCATTATTTGAGACTAGTCTCCATGCACCTTCCAGTTGTGGTTTAGTCAGGGACCTCTGTTTTATCCTTTCTCATAACAGTGCTTTTCTTTCAGAATCGTTTAAGGGTCTTAGGGCCAGTTTTACAGTGGTCCGCTAAATATTAACGGTCCGTTAGAAAAAAAATTAAGACACCTGATTGGCTGTTGCCATAGTAATAATAATTTAACGGATCGTCAGGCCCTTAATGGGTCACTGAAAAACTGGTACTTAGGGGCACAAAAAGTGTCAGTTACGGAATTTCTAAGCCGATACATCGAAGCCCCTCTCCATGCTAAGGTAGTTCCAAGGACGGCTGACCGTCACAATTCTCGGAAGTCCATATGCTACTTGCGGAAAGGTAAAAATACGAAACACTTAGAATGTGGGAACATTCTTAGCTATAATATTTTCTTCATGTACTGCATTCCACTTAAAATGCAAACAAACTCTTATTTAACATTCCCTCCTTCGATGTATTTCAAGCCATCTCCGACAAAATATCATTTTAATGGTTGCTAAGAATGGCTTGCTTTCGACCGTGGTAAAAAATGACGCCATTTCATTGCTGCGATAGGCTGTTGCCAGGGTTTCGATGTCGAGATAAGCTTCCCATTAGCTTGATTAGGTGTCAAGTAGGCGTACGCACAATTACTTCATTGTGCGTTTTCAGTAATAGTTTATTTTGTGACGAATTCTGACTTTTTAAAATCATGTCCTGACAAAGATAAACCCACATTTGTGATTCTGAAATAATTCTCTATCTGTGAATAGTTTAAAGAATGCAAATCTGGACTTGAGTCATGCTGTGTCGTTGTACAGTTTAATTTAGGGGAAAATGGGATCTTTTTCCAAACGTGTTATAGATTTTCACCAAATTAAAATCGGAAATTACAATTCTTTTGGCAAAACCCCCAAGTTTACCCCCAAGCTTACAACCCAGCCATATCCCCTTTATCAGTTTCGGATAACAACGAATTACCAACATTTTTCTCCGAGACCACCCCTGGGTTAAGTACTGTCATATAAAAATGTCAACAGTACTGCTCAAGAGAAAGCATTAGCCAAAATGGCGTTGATCTATTAGCGGCACGTTGTCGTGCACTTTCAACATAATGTCTAAGAAAGTAATGTAAATACCGAACGGTTTGGCATGTTGGATACACCGGTTCTCGTGAGATCACCGAAGTTAAGCAACATTGCG
>QKMV01000704.1:0-19933 GCA_003287335.1 Lednia tumana
TAGCGAAACGTTGGCAGTTTAGTGTCAGTTAAGTTTTCAGCAGTTTAACCCAGTTATTAACAGTTTTTTTAAAAAGAGAAATATCTTTGGAAAACGCAATCAGTGTCGCCAGTAATGTTATTTCTACCTGGACTAACTCAGTAAGTTTTGTTAACAGTTGGCACCACCGCTCCTAGTGTAGTAAGCATTCAAAAATGTCAGTGTAGTCAAAATTTGCTGATTGCACATCTAAACAGGCTATTTTGTTATTACTTTACCCCGTAGTCTATGGCCCCTAGGCTTCTTGGCACAAAATGGAAGACAATACATAGATTTTAAGATAATTTGAAGACGTAAATGCTTATTTTGTCAATTCGCAACAATTTCATAACATTTGAATTATTTCATTGGCTAGCTAAGTATAGCTTTAAAACATTATTCTCACGATTGCTTGCAAAGTGAATAGACTCGCTACGTTTGCCTGTCCACCACTTTGTGACTCCAGTGTAGAAGCAGTTGAAGTCAACTGCAGTCAAAAGTGCTGGGCAGACAGACGTAGCTAATGAGACCGAGTCCACTGTGAACGTTGTCGCCATTATAGATCATCATAGATTCTCAACTGCTGAGTTTCTTCTTGCTCAATAGCACTGCCATGCTGCACAACAGCATTCTCCCCTTTCTTCTCGCTAAGTTGATCTCATCTCCTCGTTCCTACGTTTGTCTAGATTAGATTGCAAAGCGTGCCTGTCACCACTCGACGTATTGAACGTGGATGCCGTGGCCTGGTCGTTTCAAGCGCTGGGTGACAACGACACCAAGGCTTTGGAGTTCACTGACCGCTTGTATGAATCTCCTGGCGGAAACAACCTGCACATTTTTAACCTGCAGCTCGATGATTCGGGCCAGTATCTGTGCCGAATCGGCGAGACTGTGACTGCATCGTACTTCCTCGAAGTTGTCGACACAAAGGAGTCCGTTATTGTGGTAAGCAAATTTCTCTTACGTATGTTTGTGTTGAGGCAGCAATAGGAAAGTCCCCTCGAGTCCAGATTGAATTCGCTACTTTTTTTACGGACAGAGAATTGTTTGGAAACACAAGTATGTTTTTACTTTACTGTATTTTTTTGGCTCAGTTACGTTACTTTAAAATATCAGAATTTGCCAGATAATTAAACTGATGCTGAAAGCGCACGAGTACTTAACATGTATTGCTTTTGCCTACTTGATAGTTAATCGCGCTAATAGGAAGCTTACCTTGATATCGAAATCCAGGCAAGAGCATGTCACAACAATAAATGACGTCAGTTGTATACACAGAGTAAACACAAAGCGTTTTCGAGCAACCAAATGTGCCAATTTTTAAAATAGCATAAATTGCTTAAATACCAATGACAGAAAAAAAAAAGTTTATTGGATCACTTTTCGTTCTGTTGTTCTTATTATCATTTTACGCCAAACTCACTAGAGAAATAAATCATCAGAGGAGACTTCCGTATTGCATAGATGGTACTTGGGCCGTTCTCTTATAGACTCTTGAATTGTGTGTACAACTCTGACAAAATTATGCAGCTACCACCACGCTGGATTTGGGAGATTTGGCACCATCCTAACAATGTGAATTTTAGGCAATTTGAAAATGATCGTCAGACCGTGGAACCTACATTCATATGAGGTGAAACTACACGCTTTTAGTGTGATAAGGAATGTGAACGAGAAAAACTAGTTTTGCGGCCATGTTCACCTCTATCGAGCTTCTATAGGCACCTGTGACCGCTTCTCATGGCTGTTTGCTGGGCGACATGGCCGCCAAATGAGTTTTCCTCGATGGGATTTTTGGTCGCATCGCTAGCCTACGGTTTCGTCTCCCCTGGCTCCATGGTCAGACAAATATAGCTCAGCTCAATGCTCAATAGCAGCTCAATAGCTCAGCGCTTAGGACCTCATTGCTGGGTTTGATTTGCACAGGATCAAACTTGCTTATTGTTCAACGTGGTTTAAATATCTTCTACATTTACCTGAAGACTCCATTTCTGTGACACACCATTTCTGTGTCCATAAATTATTTCTAAGAAAACAATCAGTGGTTTCTTGATGAGTCAATATCAGAAGATCCGGTACGTTACCCAAAATCAATAAAAGCATCTAAATCCCCTCGGAACACGCAATGCAAAATGGTGATTGCTACGTGAATTTGCCATGGTCAAGTACACAAGTACGCATAGAATAGTCCATTCGGGCACAGCCTTGGTGCACACAAAAGTCAAGTTTAGGGTCGCTATGAGAAAGTCAGCGATTATTTACGCAGTCTTGTGACTACTCAGTGTGCTTTCAGACCTGGGTTATTATAGCACTCTTTATGAACGCAGTATTTCCTCTCTAGGTGAAACCAGACACTGCTCCTCATGGCTTACACAAGCAACCGCCAATAATTTCCAACGACGTTTTCAACATTTTCTCCACGTATTACAACTGGTCTCAATGCAACAAATGCGACCAGGTCGGGAAGCGCGTCCGCCACGGAATGTGCACGGTGATCTTGAAACAGAACTACCCGAAATACAACGCGGCCGATGCCGACGTCGAGGCAGCGAGAGTCGAATCGAACGTGACGATAACCGACGAAGTCGTTGAAGACACTCGAAACATTTTGGGAGTGTTCGAAAGAGGAATACCCTGTCGGTCGAAGCTGCTGCCACACGACTTTCGCGCCCAGTCCGCGATCAGCGGACGCAAGAGCGAATTGATGGTGGGGTTTTGCAAAGTGTCGTGCCGGCACTCGGAGTCGTTCCAGGTGGTCGACGTCGACGGCAACGTCATCGAAACGGCCAACAACACTGCGGGGATTTACTCGACTCTGCAAGGAATACCGCCCGTTCCTCCCGCCATCCAGCGGAGAACCATGTTCGAAGGGTCCAACCAGGATGAGATAGTTATCAAATGCCCCGGGTGAGCGTGCGGCATTTGAAGCTCTCCGCTTCAACGGGCAATCTATTTTCTCTATTTCCCTTTATTACATCCTCCATTTCCTCTACATTACAATCTCTTTCCTACCACTGGTTAGAGAACCCTCTAACACCTTGGAATTTAAGCACTTATGAAGGCATGCCTAAATCAATAAGTCCCACGTTCGATCCTGATGACTAGTCGCCCTGGTTTTCTTTGATTTTTCTCCACCGTTTCAGGAAAATACTGGTTTAATTTCTCTATCAAAGCAAAGGATCTGGCTATCTACTTATTTCCATTCTCAACCCTCCCTTGTTCTAAGAAAAGCGACATTTTGATAAATTAGCAGCTCAGACCTTCATTCCAAATAGCACGAAACAAAACAAGAATTTGAAGGATGCTGGTGCATTTAGTCACTCTTGTCCTATATTTCTTATCCTCAGGATTCAGGAGTTAATCTGTCTACCAGTCTTGTGCTTTGATAGAGGGTACCATGAATTTGCAATGCAAATACCACTTGAGACATGACTGGAATTAGCTTTCCAGAGAAAACTCTGAAAACTCAGTTATATCCATCCCGTCCCCAAAGGCAAAGTATCGACACTATCTATCCTCAAAATTCGGAGAAAGCAACCTTTTTTTAATTCACATTGTAGCTGTTTTTTTGTTTTAAAGTGGCATTTCACGGCTGAATTTGAAACAAGCACAGTTCGCGCTTTTTTCTCAACGACTGTTGAATTGACATTTGCAAGTTTGATTTATTAAAATTCCAATCAATTACCTTTACTATCAATATGGAAGTAGAAGTAGTGCTACTGTTGAGTAATTATTATTGACAACTTTGAAGGTAAGAAGACTGGAATGATTTCATGATGTATAAAGAAAATTGTGTATATTGCGATTATAACACATCCATGAAAATATTGTACATCTCCCCAGTGAACACGTGCACGCTTTGCCATTACCCGTCCCTCTAGTTTCAAAGAACGTGGAGCGATCTTGTTTTAGCACGAGGCGACTGAATTAAGTTCGTGTCTGGCCAACAAGATTTATTTCGACTTTCAGAAATTTGAATACAGAGACGCCAGTGCTCTGGCAAATAGGACAGTACAAAATTAATCCGTCGCTGATAAAGGAGCAATCCCACGGAAGAATTCACATCAACGTGCACGAGCACTTAATCATCAAGCGGCCTCGAATCAGCGACACAAATATTTACAGGTGGGTAAACAAGGACAGCCTAGAGTTCGGTGTTGTCACGTTAGTTGAAAAAGTAATTTTTTCTTGTATGCAAGTATTTTTTCCTGAATTTTTTATCAGTTACCAAGTTAACACGGTTTAAGATTCTAGAAACAAGTTCTGTCGTAGGCAGGAAGTACCATTTCCTGCATTTCTCATTTCACAAGTAAATGGCTCAAGATTTTGGAAGAAAGTTCTGTCGTGGCCTAATTTTCAATCAAATTTTTATCTGCACGAGTTGAATATTTTTGATAAAAATTTACAAGTGAATTTCTTACGATGTTTTCCCCAAGTGAGCCCGATTGAAGAATCCTGATCATGTAAAGTATATTTTCAAAGTAACAAGGAGTGTTTCACAGGCTTTCAGTGACAGTTTCAGTTAAAAATAAGGTTTTTAAGGATTTTTCAACCTAATTTTTCCATCAACATATTAACATACACCGTGTGTTCTTGAACTGTAGATCCCTTCCCTGATTTATCGTAGTCCCATAAGAACCGACGTTACGTTTTCTTACGAGATCGCTATTCAGCTCCTCCTTTGATCCGCAGCTGCTGGCAATTGAACGAACTGGCCGGTACCGTTCGCCTAAACGTCTTCAATGCCCACGAAATGAACGCTGGCCACCAGTTTGTGATTTTCACCATGATCCTTGTCATGGGAACGTTCGTGATCGTGTTCTACCGAGCGTTCAAAGGTCGCAAGAGACAGCTGGCAAGGTGAACGGGACAACTCACCACGACTCCTTCGGCAAGTGGTTTCGCCGCTCGAAAGCACGGGGGTATCATCTCGGGAGTGAGTGCCGCTGGAAGCTCTTTGCCTGACAGCTTCTGGTTGATGAGCCACATCGACAGAGCAAACTGCTCGCTGTTCAGCTTGCCGCTCTGCTTTATGTCACACAGGCCCCTGAAACAAAATCAATAGTTCCGGAATCTTAAAGGGTCAGTCGTGGCCGGAGTGGCAGGCTTTTGATTAGTTCAGCTTCAAATCTCAGTTAGAGCCAAATTGTAATAGAAGTCTTCTGCAGGGAATTAGTTGAAAATTGTGTGACACCACCATTGATATGTTTTACATAAATATTGTAAGTGGCAAGCGTGAAATTGAATTATCTCCTAAACTCAACTAATGATGATGATTTTTGGTGTTGAACGACGCACTCGACCTATCGCCCTGTGGCATTGGTCAGAAGGCATCGGTGAATGATAGGGTGATGATGAACCTAACAGGGCAGTGGAGAAACCTGGTTTCGAACGACAGAACTCACCGCAGGATTCCTCCACTAATCCGTGCTGGATATAAGGTAGTTCATTAAAAAATGCCATTTTTGGGCTGGAAAAGTGTCACTAGCTTTGGTTCCACTATAACGTGATTCAATCGGCAGCTGTAAAAGCCCGCCCGAATTTTAGTTTATTTTAAGAACTGCAGTTGCAGTTAAACTATAAGTGGCAGAAACACCAAACTTGCTCCATGCATAGAGAATTCAACTGAGTTTCTCACACAATCTATTTGAAATTTTTAAACTGACGTACTAATTTAAACCAAGGGCATTGAGAAAACAATTTCTCAGAATACTTGTTAAATTCTCTATGGAATAACCAAGTTTGGTATCTGCCACTTATAGTTTGAATGAGGTACTTAAAATAAACTAGAATTTGGGGGGGGGGGGGGTTTCAGCCGCTGAGTGAATTCTCTTTGGTTACTGCTAGGCAGAGGCTGGTTAAAGATGGGCCTTTACGGCACTCACCAAATGTGGGCTAGCACGGGCTGAGGCACGCCCGATCGGAGGAAGACATCTTTGATCTCGAGGCCAGACACGAATCCGTCTTTGTCGACGTCTGTTTGGAGGAAAAGGTCGCCGTACTTTGCCCGATCAGCGGCGCTCACCACCCAGGGCAGCACAGGCTGCGGTGGAACGGCAGGCTGCGAAACGTTACAAGCTTGGGTTAACAACAGCCAGTCCCATTTCTTTGATTATGTGGGGTTTTACGACCCTTTCGACTCTCCGCCTTGTGGCATTGGTCAAATGACGTCGGTGGATTATAGGGTAGTTATGAGGATAATGATGAAACTAACAGGGAAGAAAGCCCTGAAAGATGGTAAGCCCTGAAAGAGGGGAAATCCTGGAAGATGGAAACCTGGTTTCGAAGAACGGCACAACTTGGACAGTATAATTCCTCCACTAATCCGTGCTGTCGAGATTGTTGATACCGAAGCAAGTGAAGCTGCTGTACTAGCTTCAAACCCTTCAACAACTCTCCTGAACAGATCATGCTCTTGGGATGAATGGTCGCCTAGATCCACAATCCAACTAGGTTCAGCAGCTAATTGGAAAAAATCGAAACGCTAAAGGCTAAACCTCGCTGCTCAAGGATGGTACAACTGGTGCATCAGGATTCCTCCAGTAATCGGTGCCGACAAAGTAGTTGATATCATGAGTGCAGAGTGCCGTCCTTACCTTAGGCATTTCCGCGGGGGCCATGATCGAACTCTGCATGAGTGAAACGTTGGACACCACCGGCGCTGGCGGCGGCGCCGTCACGATGGGGATAGACGACGGGAATGAGGCAAACTGCGCTGGCGCTGGCGGCTCTTTTCTCTTGGCGGGCGGCATCAGTTCCGGCGGCAGCGCGTTGGGGATCGGAAACTTGCCGAGCGCCTGCGGTAGGGGTGGGACGAAAGCAATGAATTAGGAAATGCACTGCAGGGGCCGTAACCCCGTAAGCCAAAACATTCACTTCTCAATGGTGAAAGTTGGGAAAAATTTTGCTCCCATTTACGGCCGGAGGGGAAATGGTTAAACGTGCAATTTCTGTTGCGCTACTAAATTCTAAATCTCCCATAAGAAATTGCACGAGGATTTCTTCGACTCTGAGCATCCCTTGAGCTTCCCCTTTCTTTGTTAAAAAACAAGCTTTTTACCCCTGAAGAAGTGTACAGTACAATTTAGGAAACTTGGGAAAAGTTTTAGTATATTCGATAACAGTGTTTTTTGAATATCTTGTGTTTTTTAAAATTATTTCTGCCACCCCCACGCTGGGCCTACCTTGTATACGAGATGCATGGCCACCATGAACTCGTGGCGGTCCAGCATGCCGTCTTTGTCCATGTCGGCGAGGTCCCAGATCTTCCCGAGCGTGTCCATCGGCAGTTTGGAGTCCATCAGCATGCCGCGCACCTGTCGCCACACGCCACACATTAGACCCAGCTCAAACTACAAGTGATCTATAATTGCCTGTCACAGATCAATCTAGTACACATGTTTATTCAATGTTATTCATTTATTCATGAGGGACTCCCTGAGTCCCTGAAGATGACGGCGCCATCGCTGTCGAAACGTCGGTCTCCCAGTTTTTTAGGTCCTTTTTAGAGCTGCCAACTGTTTCTCAAGAGAGCGCAACCGCCAACATGAATAACATCAACATCGCCTCTCAAAACATCAGAACTTCCAGATCAATCTATTACACATGTTTCTGCATATAAATACCAACCACACAATTGTTATATGGTGCTTCCATTAAACATAGTTACCTTTGATAATATGCTTCAGCAGAATGCTGAGTAAGCTACCTGCGATCACTCGCCATCCCAGCTTGGCGCAAGCAGTGTTATCACGGCCGCCAATCCATCAACATCTAATACCGGCTCCCAACTAATCACTCGGTAATCTCTTGCCCCCCCCCATAAAGATCGACGTGTGCGTTCATCTCGTTAGGTGACTGAAGTTACTGATTTACCACCCAATAAAGCTACCTTTCCAGTCATCTCCTACCTCCTATTCTATGATAGCTGCTAACACTACTATCGGCCAGCGCTATCAAAACTACTCCTACTACCCAGTTAGCAGACTATTACAATTACGAGTAACTTTTAAAACCATTAATTTTAGACATTTTTGGAAATTTATGGGCATAGATGGATTGATAGTAGGCAACCCATAATAGAATTGGTAAAGATAAAAACACCAAGATTGTAATATGGGTTAATCAAAGTTTAAAAAAAAACTCGAACTCAGTTTGTCTGAAAGTCTGTGACATTCTCTAGGAGTTAACCAAGCTTGGTGAATGTTTGGGACCACTGAATGGCTATTGGGTTGAATGGTGGGGCGATAACTAGGGCGTAAGACTTGAAGCATCTGCAGAGAAGCTGGAGAAAAGCACCAAATAACTAGTTACTAGACTAGCAAGAGGCCTTGTTAGGTTTTTCGTATTCCTACACCATATTATTTATTAACTACTACCTGTTGCACTAAATAACAATTAAGTAGAAATCTGTAGCTGTATGCACCTGTCTAAAACTTTATATACATTTTACTTTTTCGGAACTCAGTTTTATGATAATTTATAGAAGAATTAAACTGTTTCTGCATGAAGTCACAAAGTGTTGGACAGGCAAACATAACTAAGTACAGTCTAAACAGTGAGAATACTGCATTACACTCACAAATAGGCTCTCTAGCCATACCTTCCTCTGTTAACTGGACCAGCACCCCTGATAGAAAAGTATGCTCTCTCAGTAAATAGAGTGATCAGTTATTAAGAACCAATTTTACTGAACCACACAATTGATTTATTATTTGATTTATGAATCTCATTATTTCATATTATCTGCCTTGTCAGATTATGTATGGGATGAATAATTAATTAATAAAGTCTCAACTAGATATTCAGTTAGGTCTTATAGGTACTCTTTTAGGGTTACTTTCTATGCATGTCTCAAAGCACGTTTGCTCAATATTGACAACGATCTATCAATTTTTAAAGGAATGCTATAAATTGGTATCTTCTTGATAAATTTGTCCCCTCCTAACCTAATCTTATAGTTAATGTAGGTAGTAAATGCCCGTTTACAGATTCTAGCGTAAACAGTCTAATGTGATATGGGCGTCAAGATAAGCATAGGTTGTTATCTGCTTTCATTCTAAGCAAACTAGGTGAATGGAGCAAGGTTGATTACCTTATTTCCGACGATCATCCCATTCTGAGGCTGCAAAGAGTCAAATAACTGGTCATATTTCGCTTTCTCAGCCGGCTTGACGGCCCAGTCATTTGCCGCAATCAAGTTGTTCGTAATAGAAGGTGGTGGCATGGAGCTCTTGTTGACAGGTATCTTTGGAAGGTCACCCATTTTCGGTGGTGGAGAGTCCAGCGTGATGTTGGCGATGTTCAGATCTCGTCCAGCTTGTGCCAAAGAGCACAGTTTCAAGGCCACAAAGAAACCGTTCTTGTTTAGGTAGCCCTTTCTTCCAGGATCCGACAGGTCCCATACTCTACTCAGTACTACATCCGAAAGCGAAGACTTTTTTAGAAACTTTGCCGCTACTATGGCTTCAATCTTACCACTGCCATTTGGGTCAATCTGGAAAATAATTGCGTATCAGTATATTAGTGAAATTAAGTAGTCACAATACATGACAGCCTCGTATTGTCACATAAACTAGGCCACTTTAAGGCAGGTTTGAAAGAACGGAAATAACAGTCACCACTACATGGGTGGTGCATAGGGCTTTACGTGCACAAGTTACGGGTATCATGAAAGCACAATGCAAAATGCAGGTCATGTTGCAAAAATGTTGTGCTGAAGGCCAAGCTGTATTTTTTGTTGATAATATAAGACTTAAAATACATACTTGTTGATAGTACGCTTCATATATTGCGCTGTGGCCTCCAGCCACCTACAAGAAAAATGAGTTGTCAGTTAATTAAGACAGTAGACTGGCGTCAATTCACATAATCCCATCATCGAGACATGTCTAAAAACTTTGTAAACCTAAGGATTACGCTTTGGGGGTGTGCCTACTTTCTACCCAATGACCTATTACCACAGCAAATCTCTGGACAACCCTTAGCAAAAATGACTAATGGATAATCAGACCTCAACATGGCGTGGGAGACTACAAATTTCGTAAATTATTTCATATTGATAACAGGGACTCATGACACTCATAACGGAATTAAAATAAAAAGAATACAAAATTAACAAACACCGCCCATCACATGAAAGGTCGGCTGTACACTTTTGACTGCAGCTTTGGCGTAAGAACATGAGTCAATAATCTCGATTCCTACCCAAGGAATTCACTTCATAAACCAAACATAACTTCCTCAGTTGTTTACACTTTTCTTTCAACACTAATTCTAAACTAACAAGCGTTCAAATTCTAAGATATTACATATAATTTACAAAATTACCTGAGTCGGGGACGGCAGAGCAGCCATCTTCTATTATAATCTATAAACGATTCCATTGGCTGAAATGTTGGCCAATAGAATCTCTAATCAATAAAATGTGAGTTCCTGGGCGAAATCCGAAGAAGGCGGTAATCGGAGTTGTCAACTGTTACTTTTTTGCACTCCCCATTTTAAGTTTTAACGTCCGTCGTGTATTCATTTAGTGCATAGTTCATTAGCTATGGATATTTAATGTGATTAATGTGTGGCGTAACTATGGCATTCTTATTATCGAACTTTGCAATTGCCATTTTCGCTCGTACCACTACAGATACTTAATCATGTGAACCAAAGTTTTGCCATACAGTTTTAAAAGTTTTATTTTTACTATATTCTCTAAACAACAAATAACAACTCACATTTACCGCTCATTCCGTCTATTTTTGAGTACTTTATATTCCATGCCAGTCTCTTCTTTGAGATGAGCTGCTGGATGTAGAGCATCCGACTTTCATTAGTGCTTTTTTCAATTGTGGTATTAGGGTATTAGTGTTAGCAAAGATGGTAGGTGGTAGCACATGTGACAGCGCGTGTTAGTGATCTATGACGGTAAAGATTTCGTAGTTTGACAACATGCCGGCTCCAAAAATTAAATTAATACGTCACCTTCTCGGAAACCCTGTTGCTTCCAGCACACCTATTAAACACTTTTGTGCCATGATTCCGGAGAAGAACGCTAACTCAAAATCAAAGACCCAACAAGAAACTTACTCAGGGTAAACACAATGAATACTGAAGAGTAAATTCTAACTCTTCCAAACAAGTTCTAGCTGACTTGTAATGAATAATACAAGAATGCACCTACATTGAATCATAGAAGAGATTTATGATGAACTTTTTTTTTCAGCCCTAATAAACTATCAAAAACTGGAGACCATCAGCCAAAATCTGTTTGTTTAAATGGTTTACAGAACAGGCTAGGTACAGAAAACTACTTGAAATTTTTTCCTAAGAGTCTCTAGATTATCTATCCTTTTTAACACTCTCGTACAATGCTTATTTTCTTTATTATTTTTCCCTGTAAGATCCATTGTTTTTGTACCACCAATTTATAATTTATTTTACTTTGTTTTCAGAAATAGTGACTTCTGATTCGGAGTCAGACATAATACCTGTCAAGCGGGCCAAAAAAGCTACTCCGCAAGCAATTCAGCTTGGTTTAAGAAAATTGACACCAAGTGTAGAAGACATCGAGAAAAAGGGAACAACGCGCCAAAAATCACATCACATTGAAAATCGTAAGTTGAAAGATGATGTTGTAGTGCCTCAGAAAAAGGTATTAAATTCTAAAATGTAATTTTAAGTTAGGTAGAAACCTCCTCCTAATTCCTGCCCTTTCCTGAACTGGGGTTGCTCTGATCACTCTCCGGCATGTAATGGGATATTTTAGATAAAGTTTGAATGAAATAATTTCATGTGAGGAATTTCCAAAAAAATGGGAGTACGTGAAAAAAATGTGTCAGTGCTAATATAGCGCTTTATCGGTAGGTTCAATTATTTCGGTAGGTTTTCAACTGAGGGAGTTAATTATTTTAAAAAGGAAAGGACAACTAACAACCTACAGTTAGTGTGAGGTGATTGTGGGTGCAGCAAAAATGTTGCTGCATTTTGCTCCAATGGTGCTCCATTTTGTTCCAGAAGCAGACATCGTTGAACGCCATGAACGTAGCAAACTCAGACTCAGAAGCAAAGATTGTGTGAAGAAATCAGATTCAAAACAAAAAGATACATCGGCATCAAAGTCCTCCTTGAAAATTTCCGTGAAGAATTCTTCGGTGAATCTGAGCTCTGCTTCTCGCAAGCTATTCCAGGACGATGACACGCAAAACAAATCGAAAAAAACAAGTAAGTTTTAGACTTACTTGTTGAAGTACGTTGCGTTTGAAATCTCAGCCTTTGGGGTGCTTGTAGCAGGCGTACTTGGCACTCAATCATTTTTGGCACTCAAAAATTACGTAGGAATTTTTAAAACATTTTTCTGCGCGTGGCTACGCTAGTGTGCAAATTGACGACTGCAGATGGGCAAAGCTTGTGTTCTTAATCAACTGGATGATTCACTACTCAGCTTAGATAGTTTGTCTGCTTGCCCTTTCAATCGGCGGTCCAAATTCTCATGCCGTCCCCTTGTTGATTGGCTCTGTGTCATGACGTCAGAAGTGCAGTACATTTTATGTAGCTTTGTCATTCGACAGTTGATATAGCATTTCATCAACGATACCTCTAGAGCTGGGATTGACAAGGGGCAGAGACCCAAGTCCAAGTCTCAAGTCAAAGTCCGGATAGCAACTTAGATTTTAAACATTCCGCCATCAGCATCGCTACCGCCCTATAAATTTTTATTTGTTCCAATGTCAATATTCCCCATTTACCACTAAAACCGCTTAACAAGCCATTAAAATACTATTTACATGACGTTAGTGCGCGTTTTAAGGCACTGTTATGCTCCAATCTACATGCTCTAAATTGTGTAAAACAGTGGGGCAAATTTTCAAATTAAACCATAGCAAAATTCTATCACTAAAAGCGGAGGAGCAGGCATTCAATATTTTGCTTTAGAAATAAGCAAGCAAATTCACAGACTTGGGAATTTATTATTTATGTGGTGGGCGGCCAAAAAAATCTGTACGTATCTGTGATAGGGGTAGGCCTTCAGGCAAGGTGCAGCTTCAGTACTCTTCCATACCAGGTTTAAAATGACACCTGAGGTTATTAATTAAATGAATTAATATTAAATAGCTTGAAATCTCAAAAAAAAATTAAAAGGTTAAAACATATATAACATGAAATCTGTTTGGTTGCAGCTACCCCGGTGGCTCCAATACCGCCCGCTCCTCCACGGCATTCTCTGTCGAGAACGCAGTCGCGCATTACCCATTCTGAATCAGAAAAGTTCATGGTAGAAATACCCAAGAGTCTCGCCGATTCATTTTCAGACTCGCTTCAGCTTATTAAGCGGAGAATCAACTTTGAAAATGTAAACGAGCCAGAGAATGAAAAGGAAATTCGAAAGGAAATATTGGAGAGCCCTTCAAAATCAAAAACTGTTCCTCAAGTTGGTAGAAAACTATTGAAGTTGACAGAAATTTCTAGCAAGGAACAACAGAACACTCCAAACTCGGCAGGGAAAGGAACCAAACGGAACAGAAAACTGGCACGAGAAGGTTTCTATCAAAGCTTGTCTAGCCGTTTTCCAAGGCCACTTGATGAAGTTTTAGTTGATCAAATTAATTTTTAAAATCAATTTTTTTCCAGGTGTACGAAAATCAAGTCGAACAAAAGTTCCACCGATTCCTTTTTGGTTAGGAGAAAACGCTAATTGCAAGGACTCCTTCTTTTTTTTGCAACCTCCGAAAAAGCAAAGGCGAGTTTCGCTAACACATTCTAAACGACAGTCGCCCCAAAACAACACTCGTCGTAAGTTCCAAGTAATGTATGAAACGATTTATATACAACTGATCTACTTTCTTACAAATACAAACTAATCTTGCTTGTAGAAACGAAAAGTCAAAATGTCGATGTTGTCAAAAATGGTGTGAAGCAAAAGGGAAAACCTGAACGAAGCAAAAGCGTTTCTTGGAAAGACAAAGAAGACATATCAATAAAAGCAAATAATGTAGGGCAAATGAAGGGTATGTATTAATAAATATTCTATTAAGTACCTACTTAGACTGTACTTGTAACTCATCAAAAAATTTGCTGAAATCGAATTATTGCGATCTTACAGCCTGTTTCTCAACGTTTAACGAAGCAGACTTCTGCTCGGATGGCGAAGGAGAAGAAAGCGGCGTCTTGCGCGCAACCTCGTTACAAACATTTGACATGCAATCGGAATTTATCCGGTTGCTGGCCGGAGCTAAAACTGGGGATCTCATGTCGCAAAATCACAATCAGGTGGGATGTAATCGAATAGAATATATAGGAATAGGAAAAAAATTGGTTCAAATAATGACTGGTGACCCAAAAAGCAACAGCCGCTTTATAAATCATCGGTGTGATTCAGATTTAAAAAACATATTTCTAAGAAAAGGCAGTTTAGACACTCACGAGTCGGTTTTCCAGTGGTCCGTTAAGAACGTAACAGTCCGTTACCAAAAAATGGAGGTATCTGATTAGCTGTTCCCATTTGAATAAAAATTTAACAGACTGCTAATTTCTTATCAGACCGCTGAAAAACTGGCTCTAAGCTGTAAATATTTCACTTTCGAATGGTAGGCACTATTTGCTATTAATAAACAAGAAAATCATTTCTAAAATAGGCCGTTATATTTGCATCACCCTGTATACGAATGGAATTGCGAGTTATCAACACTTGTCAGTGAACAGATTAATTTTTTGGCAAGGGTACTTGAACACATTAAACGCTCATGCATCACATTTTTAAGCAGAAAAAGTTAGCGTGCATCTCAAGAATATTAAAATCACTTCAAAAATACCTGCTTACTCGAGGACTTGAACCCCAGACCTTTTGCTTACGGGGCAAATGCTTGAAATGCAAGAGCATTTGCTCGGTAAGCAAAAGGCCCGGGGTTCAAGTCTTCGAGTAAGCAGGTATTTTTGAAGTGATTTTAATATTCTTAAAATTATAACTAGCCTTGAATTTGGCTTCAAAAGTTTAATCCTTGTCAACGTGTATCTCGGCTTTGCTTGACCACAATCAGGGGGGGTCTGAAGGTGCTGGACTCAGACTTTCACTTCTGTACATGGTCAAATGTTTTACTATGGACAAGAGTTAGTTGTGAAAAAAACTTACATTCTTGAGTTGATGTTAGTATTTTTTGTCCAAGGGGTTCACGTAAACCACTTGTCTCGCATTAGCAAAATTGTGTCAATTAACGTACACGACCCCCCCCCCCCCCCCCCCCCCCCCCCAAACACAACCAAATGCTGCGGTGAAAAATCATCCGGCAACCGCAACAATGAAAAAAGTTTTCCTCGTGCAACTAGGGCAAGGATACTTGCGATTGGCTGCTGCTTTCGAGTCGCAGCGTGGTGCAGAGTGAATACGTTTAAAAGCAGAGATTCGAAAATCGCACACTGGACCAAGTGTCTAGAAAAAAATTGTTTTTCTGCAAAACGTATTTGCCGTGAACGAGGCTCAGAGCCAAGTTTTCCATACCCAGTAAAAATATTAATATTGGGTTAAATAAGCATGACAACAGCTGATCAGATCCAGTGATTTTTAGTAATTCGTTCAAACTGATTTGCAACCAGCAGCCGAAAACTTACTCTTGTAAAAATAAGTCCAACTGATGGTAAATAATTATAATGTGTTATTTTATTTTCAAGCTCTACACCGTTTTAGAAAATACAGTTTGCTTGAGTACTGAGGGCGAGCTAAAAAATTGCGATTTGCACACCCAGTTTTACGTCTGTAAAGGTAAGAATTCAACTTTCAGACCACTAAGTGAATTTTCTCAGAGATATGCAGCTTACAGCCACCTGTCAAAGGTGTCGTCAGCACTTACGCTTGTTTCTACAGACAGACTTTGGATTTGAAATTTGAACCGAGTACTAAATGTTCCAAATTTGTTTGCATTGCCTTGTTACAGGAGTGACCCACCAATTGCTCAACAAAAGCAGTAAGGCCAGCTTACTCCAACAAGTTCGTATCCGAAAATAGTTTCATATCTGATTGTGACAGGAATCGCAATCAAGTAGCTAATACATCTGTTGTTAATATTATCATAGAAGTGGAAAATGTATAGAAATATAAATATTGAAAACAAAATTAAGATTAGCACAATGTGTCCCTAGCTTTAAAATATGAAAAAATATGTACAGTGTGTCAGCAATAATTATGCATATTATTTAAAATAACACTTATTGAGGGAACAATTTTACTAATCTTCATATCTTTCTAATAAAGGCAATCAATCAATCATAATTGAGATAACTAGTGACTGAGGAATATGTTTGTAGAACAGTTATAATAACAGAGAAACAAGAATTTTGAAACACAACAATGTTCATCTGTAACTTCTTCTACACCACAAAATGTGAAACTATTACTGATATTAATTACTGTGAAAACCACAAAATGTAACAAAAAGTAATAACTAATAAGCCTTAAACTTTGAGCGTGTTGAAATAATAATAAAAATAGTACAAACTACAATGTAGGCACCTTTGTAACCTTGGTAGACATTAGAAAACAGATGATATAGTGTTCTCTAGAGATTAGAAGTTGCTAGCTTATACGATGATGAAAGCAGCTGAACTGTCCACCTTCTGAGATGAGATGGACACTGTGAACAGGTTAGAAGGTATCAATTCAATGCTAAAATAGGCAGCTAGCTACTAAGGATGCTATATCCTAATAACTAACAAGGAATGACCGTAGAAAAATGAAGACAGTTGTAAATGGACGCATATTGCAATAATGTGTTCAATATTAGATCATGTGTTATTTATTTTCAATCGTACAACTGCGAACATTATTTATACTGAAACGTTATTATCTCTAAGTCAACAATTTAAAGTTGCAACCGTCCCCACGAATTTTGCTTCTTGCTGTAGCACTATCCCTTTACCCTCTTCAGTAATCGACAGAAAAGTAAAAAACTTAAAATAGATTTAGGTAAATATTCAATGTATTAATGTTTTAAATAGGGGAGAAAGTTAAATATGAATAATTTAAGAAAAATTACCTGTTCAATTGAGAACGCCCAATAAACTTTCAGTCAAAATTGAGATCTCTTATCCATGACCAAAACTTTTAAATCCTGGGAGTTGCCCTTGAATCGTATCTGAAAATTTCGATTCAGATATTCAAAAATGGCATCAAGCTGAACATTGAATAAAAAGGCTCCATACTAGAATATATACTATACTCTCTTTGCTAGAATACATACAAAAAAAGTATAATGTTGCCCATAAAGGTGCTACTTGGATTGAAAAAATAAATACCTATGTGTATGTAAATTATCAGTATTACTATCAGTCAATTTCTAAGTATGAAGTAACCAACTAACCCATTCATCGAAGCCATTTCTTGAGAGAACATAGCTTAACCATCCAAAATAAATTTCAATCCAATCCATACATACATATAGTAAAACTACTGGACATCAAACTCCTGGTACCCACATTTGAAACTTGTAATTACCCTATATCTCCATTACCATACAAATAAGTAAACAAGAGTTAAACATTATTTTACTTTTCAAGCCAATACACTTCTGTGGCCTGTAAAAAAAAGGTATTGATTGGTGCCATAGAATAGAACTAAATGGTCGCTAATTGATCAATAATGGCTTGATTCAGCCCAGTCACCATCTACCTAGACTCAAGCAAACCTGAATCAGAATTCTGAGCTCAGTAAATAGTCGCTCTACTTTCAACAATAATATAGAATCTGATTTGTTTTTGCGTGACTAGGGAGGGTCGACGACCAAGCTGCAATCCGAACATTACGAATAGCTACGTTCCAAACTGTAGTCAAACAATAATTGCCAAATCTTTACTCTAAATTCAGAGTATATTTATGTATACATACATTCTTAACTAATAATAAGCTTATAAAAAGTTCAAAAAACAACTGTGTTTGTACAACAATCAGTAAAAATAAATTAGTACATAATTATGCGGTGATGTGAAGATGGTAGGTTCCTAGAATGATTAGACAATAGCTGACTATTAGTTAATTATAGTAGGGTAACACAATAATGGATGTTAATATTTGGTTTAAAATAAGCTTGGTACCTTTCGAAAAATTGACGTAAGCAAATCAAACCATACTTGGCTTCTGTTAAGCTTTTAAATATTCAAACGTAGTGAACCTTGAAAATGGTCTGTAATAAAATTGCAAATAATTTAAATTGGTGTACTGTGTTATCTATTCTTACTTGAAGAACCAGCATCACTAAACAAACAATAGAACAAACAACCTCTATGAGCACGTAGTAATAACTAAACAAGGCGTGTAATCGTAGGCAATGCTAATTCGAGCCATAGTGTATCAACAGTTCTACATAATTGTCTATTAGCTGTCGTCACAGCTTTTAAACAGCTATATTGATAATTTAAGTGAGTTGTTATGCCAAAAAACTTGGGAAATGCTGAGTTTTTGAAAACGAGGTTCGCTTAAAATTAACGGGTTGAAATAAATTGCATACTTTCTTCAACTCGGTAAGATGCTGCACACTCCTTTCCAACCATTCAGCTTCTTATTAAAGAGTGATAAGTAAAGGTTTATGAAGGAACGTAAGTAGTAGAAGTATTTTCATTTCTTCTTTGCTGATATGATGTTAAAGGGATCAGTCTCTTCTAATGTTAAGCTGGGGTTAGCAGCATTTTCGGAACGAGCCTCATCGCTCGTAGGTGGCAACGGTGATTTTAACAACCAGTCGTCCGATGACCCTAGCATTTCAGCCAAGTCCATTGTCGAATTGTTGTAGGCCATAAGTTCACTGCCTGAAAATGGAATATCTTTTGTCAGTTGTCGAACAGAATTTCCAAAACACCACCGATGGGTCCACTACCCCATGCTAACTTTCAACATCCCTTAGGTTCTTCCAACAAAAATCACCTTCATACCTTACAAAAACTCATTAAGGCTCGTGAGTACCATCCGTGGAAAATGACGCGCACACGAATATTTGTATACCTTTGCTGGCTCTACCGTTAAGGATAGACTATGTCAGTAAGCGAGAGAGTGGGAGGTGAAAGAACAAACTAGATCTATTTGATAGCGTTTTTTTTTTATATTTTGCCCCAATTTGTCCAACTGGGCCACCGTAAATTCTCAGTTTGAGGCTTTTTAGAGAGCCATGCCAGAAAAACGAAAATCAATTTTGAGAAAAGTGCTTCTAAAGCAGGCATGGGCAACCCCCGGCCTGCCAGCCCATTTTATCCGGCCCGCGTGGCCCCGGTGTATTAGCATGTAAAAAGTCCTGGATTCAATAAAATATCAATTATATCATTTTCCATGAAGAAATGTGCAAATACTTTGTTTTGAGTTGTGGTACTGATAAAGATTAATCTATAACTAGAAGTCTATTGGACCTATTGTCTGTGACTTATTGCTGAGATCCCTTGGATCATTGGAAGCCTTGATCGCGACATTCATGGAAAGAGAATTCTTGTATACCACGAAACCTTCCTCCTCAGAATGGCATCCTCAACTCTTTAACTCAAACACTGAAATAATTTCTTCCAATTCTGGGTTTACCTGGTAATGGCAATGGCATGTAATAGGGATGGGGTTGAGAAGGTGGAAGACAATGGTTTGGCATGACATCTAAAATTTAGACCTATTTTTCGACAAAACGGCAAGTAAATAACTTCAATTTGCGGTCAGATGTTGTCATGTGTGCACTAGATACTAAATAGCACAGCAAAAATAACGTTGAAATAAGATGGAATGTAAAAAGCGTAAAGAGGATTCAGAGTGCCGTGTTTTTCAAGAAATGTGGACTAGTGAATTCTTTTTCGCGCTAATGAAAGGAAAAGCTTTTTAAGAATATTAAAAGCACTTCAAAAATACCTGCTTACTCGAGGACTTGAACCCCAGACCTTTTGCTTACCGGGCAAATGCTCTACCACTGAG
>QKMV01000705.1:5052-19930 GCA_003287335.1 Lednia tumana
TGTGCGTTAGGATGGGAGACAAGATCGGTTCCTACATCTCTTCTAATCCAATGGCATACCTGGCTCTCGTGTGCGTTAGGATGGGAGACAAGATCGGTTCCTACATCTCTTCTAATCCAATGGCATACCTGGCTCTCGTGTGCGTTTGGCCCACTCGGTTACGAGCCACCGCCTTGTAAATGCCGACGTCGATGTGGGAGGCGGGCTCGAACCTGAGAATGGACCGGCCTTCCTCGTCCTCGGTGATCTTCACTCGGTGGCTGTCGGAGACGACCAGGTCGTTCCTGCAAGCAGCCAGTTGACGAGGGGATTTCGTAAACGCGCACCAAGTTTGATTGGATTAAATTTAAAAACGAGCAGGCTGGGAAATTTTGTCTGTTTTTGAAGCTTGCCATGAGGCGTCGTGAAGGACGACCGTACCGTACAGTATTGGTTCCCGGCTCCCATTTTTTGTTGTAATGGCTAAAAGCTAAAGCTGTGAAAGTAAGTATTTTAGGTATCTATCTCTCCAGTGAACTAAGAGATTTATCTTTCAATTTTACATGAATTTGGTCACACTGAAGCACTTCACAGGAGGCCTTGCTGTCCTGTTGGAACTGAATTAGTATGGCTATAAAGTGTCACCATTTGTGCTCTTTACCACATGATATGTATCTGAGGTTTCGACTGGAATGCTTGTGGGAAAGAAATCTGGGAAACATCAATGTCACCTGGATCGAACCCGATGGTCTCTGATCACAATTACGTACTCTTTCTCACTGCTCTGCCCAGATCGGCGAAGGAACTCTGTCTAAAATACGCAAAGGAACGACGGGAAACAGGTTCTTTTTAAACTCTAAAGGAACTAAGGAAGCTTTTAACGAAAAAAAGCTGAAGATGGACTCTAGAATGTTCCGAAGAGAAAATGATTGAGATGGGAGGAGACGTACTTGAACCACTGCACACTAGGCTTGGGGTCGCCGACGGCGTAGCACGCCAGCTGGCCGGGCTGATTGTCAATTATGGGCAGCGTCTGCGGCTTCTCGCGGAAGAACGGCGGCTGCAAACACAAATCAAGTGTTAATGGTGTGAACCGTTTTCAACCACTGACCATTTGGTATTACCCAGCTGCCAAAAAGGCAACAAAGAAGTTCGAGTAACTAAATCTTGTTGTCTGACTAGTTGTCTCTTCACCTCTAGCTGAATTTCGATTTAAGGATGTCCTAAGTGCACAACTTGGTCATTTAATGCACTTTGTGAAGAAGCTAAGGCAGTTTAACCCAGCTTTGTTGCATTTCGAGCTAAGCTGCATACTAATTTTATTCATTGCAGAATTCTCCGAACAAACAAAAACTCATTTTTGTTCACTAGATATAAAAGCTAAACAATTCTCGTAGAATTTCGATTCGCGGGTGTCAATAAAATGTTCAACTTGTAAATTCACTCCACTTAACAAACAAGTGACCTTCTTGATAAAATTCATTAGACACATGTCGAGTTCCTAATCTTGACTTGACGCTAGTTTTCAAAATAACTGTTTTACAAACTGGGTAAAACAGTTTCTTTGAAAGCTTCTTTATTCTTGTCAACAGTGAAACTTAACCACCTGTCGTAATATTTCGCACGTGGAGGGGCGACTAAAATGTTGCACCGACCTGTCCTTCCCGCTTGTACTCGATGATGGCCTCGGCCTCGGCGTGTCCGTCGAGCCTCGTGCCCAGCTCGTGGCGCAGGCGGCGTAGCGAGTAGACTTCGCTGGATCCGTACTGGCTGATGCGGTCGCGGCGCTCGTCGTCGATCTCCTCGTCCATCACGTCCGTGAAGCGGCGACGTTCGTGGATCACCGGCGTCTGGAACGAAAGTAGTCTCTGTCACTCAACGCAGCTCTCAGCTCAGTGCCGGGCACAGAGATCGTTCGTTTGTTCGGAATGCCTCTTGCCCGATAATTTTATACATTTTAAGAAAAATATTTATGAGGTAATGTTAAAATTATTAATGTGACGAACTTGAACTGTTGAACTGTCAAGTGTAATGTAAAATATTATGCAAGACAAATTTGTAAAAGCTTTGTAACCATAGGCAAAAGAAGCTAAAAACAAAGAATAGAGACAATAATAATTATTGTAGTGAATAATGGAAACCAGAATTGCCAACGAGCCAGGTATCATTATTCAATACACCTTCTTCTCTGAACTTTGCAAAGTAGATTTCATATTGAAATTCTTGCATTAACTTTAAGCTAAATAATGACTCATTCATCTCCGCAACAAAAATTTTGCTCTGATCCTCTATTATCTCAGCTTGCGCTAAGTGCGCACTCGAGATGCCAACACAATTTTGTGCAAAAGTTAAATTCCCCCAACTGGGGTTATGGCTTCGGCGTTGAGTTCTCGAACACTTTTTTTTCCACGTCAGCTGTAAGGAACAGAGTGCTTGGAGTTTCGTGCAGATTATATGATTTTGGTCAGTATAGCTTTGTTTGTTTGTGTTCTCGTGATCTTTCTTACAGAATTACTCGAAGTTACTCCTGTCCGACTGACTTTCGGGGATTGCCATTGCCCAATTCCAAAAGCGTTGGAAGTAGAATATTGTAGGTTACAGCGAATTAAAGTAACACAAACAAACTCATCCTGACACCAACAATCTTCTGCTAAATCTTAGTTCGAAGCATGCAAAAGAATTAGTTCAACTTCACCATAAAATCTGAACTGTTTTACATCGTTAATATGTTGTCTTACCCTCCAGTCGTATGTGTCATCCAAGGGCATACGTGTGCCTCGGTTTCGCGCCACCTTCATGTACTCGCGCAAACGCACGGGGAAATCCACGTCACGCAGTTGCAGCAAGTACGTATCCGGTCCGTTCTGGTAGCTGAAAAGGCCATGTCACGTCGCAGTTACAACCTACACGCTATATTTAGCAGCAACATGGCGACCTCACGTGTACTTTGTTATATTTATTTATTTGAAACTATTGTTTTTAGCAATATTAGAGTGTGCACCAAGAATCTAGAGTTTTAGCTGACTTAGGAGGGCACAAAATTAAGATGGATTTAGGAGGTGCGAGATAGCAAAATGCACTGAGCGTAAACACATTAGACTCTAAAAAGCAAAACAAACGTAGATCTTCCTCAGGAATCGAGTATTCAACCCTTGGGATAGTAACCTAGCTTGCTGTACGCTTGGCTCACAATGAACTTGATCTGCAGGACTCTATGGTACCTAAAAATGGCAATTTTTGGCGGATGAACAGGGCAGAGGGGAGATCCGGTGCTAGCACATCACCTACTCCTCTCGAAAAGCATCAAGGATACCACTGCTAACGTCCCTTAGAAGGACGCAACAACTAAAACAGCAGGATACCTCCATGAATTCGTGCTTTGGAGAGGTTGATATCAAGGAAAGTGAGCCTGTTGTTCTAGCTTTAAATCTTTAGCCTCTCTCAGAACGAGGTCTTGGGATGAATGGTCACCACTCTCACCTCTGACCCAGCGCAATATTGCTTAGCTTCGGTGATCTCACGAGAACCGGTGCATCCAGCACGGCAAATCGTTTGGTCACCCATGACCCAGCGCAATGTTGCTTAGCTTCGGTGATCTCACGAGAACCGGTGCATCCAGCACGGCAAATCGTTTGGTCAAGGATGAGTTTTGTACGAGCCGGATAGGATTTTGGTTAAATTCTAGAATACGGTGTCGGACTCACTGGCTCTCTGACTTAATGGTGCCGATCTCGTAGTCCAGTGGCGGCCGGGATGGTACCTGCGCCTCCCAGGTGCGCGGTTCGCGCGGTTCCTTAGCGCCGCGCTCAGGCGTCGGCTCCGGCGTGTACACGTGACCGGGCGGGTACACCATACGTGACGGGTGCGAGAAGGCACCGCTAAGCGGCCGCCGACGGTACCACAGGCGGCACGACGCGTTGTTGAACCAGTCTCTGCGATCAAGAGTTCATGCTAGCTGTAGTCTATTGCTCAAACAGTCCAAAACGCAGTTTAAGCAAGATAAGGTAGGGCCAGTTCCACCCCCAAAATGGTTGACGTGGCAGCGCCTTTCTGGGTTATTTCGGCACTGCAGTCTGATTCAACTTCTTGCACCAAAGATCTTTTGTCGTTATATCTTTGATTCCTTGGCGTTCTGAAACTTGCCAAAATATTCCGGTGTTGTGTATGTTAATTGGTAATTACTGCGTCAATTTCAAGCTGAGCTTAAGTTGACGACGCCCTGGTTTGCTTTTATGAGATTTCTTGACCAATGCTCAGGGGGGTATTCTGAACATATTCTGAAAAATTCAGCTAGTCACCTAAAATGTCTACCTAAAACTCTAAAAGTCATGGGCTATGATGACTGAAGCTTGAGAACAGTATTTGGTTTTTCTTTAAGTATGTGATTATTTTGTTTATAGGTACTTTAGGAATCACAGTTATACTAATTAATCACGGTCCAATAGGAACCATTTCAAGGGCCGGGCGTGGACCGTGGGCTTCCAGTTAGAGAAGTCTGGTCCAGAATTGCGTTGCTTGCCAACCCGTGGCTATTTGGCCACCAGGCAGGGGCGGCATGAGCTAGTAATGCAACATAAATTTGGTCAGTTTATGGCACCAAAGAAACAAAAGAGAAAAAGTCAATTGGGTACTTATTTTGATTGTCAAAAAGCAATATCTTATCAGTGACTACAGAGCCATCGATAACCAAAAAAGAATTGAAGTCTCGCCAAAGAGGTATATTACACATATTAGGGCTATTACAAAGACGTATATAGTTGCACTGAGGTTAAATTGGTACGAGGAGAGCTCAAATTGCCCGCGAAGATCACGACTCCCCTCGGCTTGCCATTCTTAGATTGTGACCGTGGCCTGGCTGGCAAATTGTGGTCAGACACGCACCCCTGTCTTTGAAGCAATGGCTTGGCTGCGGTTTAGCCGCACGCAGCTCATGCTCATGTCAACGCAGCTCATGTCAACTATGTGACATATTTCAGTGTGGAGTTGGCACTTGTACGTGGTACTGACTTGTAGCTGCTGTAGTAGTTCTTGAGGCGGTCCGTGCTGAGGCTGGCCTGGTCGGCGGGCAGCTTGTCGGCGCGTAGCAGCCAGGGGTGCTTCAGCGCAGACTTCACGTCCAGCCGTCCTTCGGCTTGGTACACAAGCAGCTGCGAGATGAATTCGCGAGCCTCCGAGGATACCTGCAAGCAACGTGCGCATGCGGTCAACGGGCGCAGTTGGAAATGCGGTCAGCGATAATGGGTATTTTGAGACGCTGAGAAGGCCAAAGGAGCCAGGGAATTTTAGATTCATAATTTCAATGGTAGCGAGAAAATGTGCAGTTTTTGGTCAATTGTGCCTCAATGATCGGTTCTTCATCAGCCGCCAACATAAAATGGGCTCCAAAGTGGTGCCAAAAGGTGCCAAAAGGTGTGATGCGATCATGCGTAGTGCGGAGCCTTTTGCCTTTCGTAGCTGCCTCAGCTCGACGTGTCACGGTTTTCAGGAAAATCAACTTTTTTTCTGGAAAGCTTGAAAGAGCATGAAATACGCAGTACACAATTATTATTTATAATGTAGTGTGTTGTTTTGTTTATCGTGAGTTTTCGAGCCATCGCCAACTAGGAATGAGCTACAGTAGTGGAAAGTGTATGAGACAGGGGAGGCACGGCCACTATTGAAATGATCAGAAACCCCCGAATTTTGGCTCTCAGCGTCCACTTGGTATACACATTTTTCATGGATAACTGGAAGCCGTTAAAATCCCTCGGAAGTTTGAGTACAAATGGATTCACATCCTGAGCGGGCTAGAAGTGGCAATAGATTTCAACTCGGTTACATGGCCGTGGCCAGGCGGGGCGTTTGAAAGCCACGAAATCCCAAAACGTTTACGAGCTGCTAAAAATTCAACGATACCGTGGTATTTAAATTTTTTTACTGCTGTTACTTAAATTGCTACTTTTTTTCCCCCACGGACCATCACTGGAGTCGAAAAGGGATAAGAGTTGGAAAAAGAAATTGCATACGAAGATGGCTGTGCCCTGAACTGATACGTTGTTGACCAGGTGTGATAGAGATAATCTTATCACTCCTGGACCCAGATGTTGCCTGGAATGTTCCAGGGCAATCACGGAATATTGTCTTACCTGTGAGAAGAGGTCCTCGTGGAACTCCCACTTGCCCTCCCTGATACGCGTGAGCGTCTCCCGGTCGTCTGCGCCGCGGAAGGGCGAGTGCCCGGAGAGCAGCAGGTAGGTGATGATACCGATGGACCACATGTCCGCACCCAGACCCACGCCGTCGCCGTTCACGATCTCCGGTGACACGAACTCGGGCATGCCTGCAACACACGAGTCAGATCAAGATAAAGTTAGGCGCTGGACTTGTTGGAAAAATACTTAATCCTGGCCGCTTTTGAGGACACGAAAGATTGGCTCTGCAGAATCTATAAGCTTTTGATAATAAACTGAAATATCTTCCTAACTTGTTTTATATTTTTTTTAAACATTTCTTGTACAGCTTAAACTTCCAACTGAAATTTCGTGTCCAACTCTATTCTATTACATTTTCATTTCAAATTATAGTTCTTGAAATTTCTTTCTTTCAATGGAACATACTCGATCATGAAAGAGCTGACAAAATGATATGTTACAGTTTTCTGAGATCGGAACAAGGAGGGATTGCTATTTTAGCTGAAGCAGGTCTGGTTTCAATAAAAACACAATTTGGTCCGTTTAAGCTTCCCCAGCCTCGAGTTGTGCTTCTTACCGTAATCGAGGGAAGCGAGCTTTCCATACGCGATCCTCCTGCTGAGCCCAAAGTCGCAGATCTTCAGATCGTCACCACCAGGGTGCGCAATCAGCAGGTCACCGATCTGCACAAAGAAACGAGCCAACCCTTCAGAAAACATAAAATCCTTACGCCCTTACTATCATTTCGAAGTAACGAAAAACAAACTTAAAGGTGTACAAGAAGAGTAAAAATATAACTTTTTTAATAGTGAGATTCAAGGATCGATAACTTGATTTTGAGTTCTGACGAACATCAAAAGCCGTGTTTACATTTATGTAGTTGACCGCTGAATTGAAGCCTGGAGGCATAAAGTGAGTACGGTCAAAAAGTATGGGGTCCACCGTTTATGTCCTCGTGCAGCCAAAAATTTTCTGGTGAAATACCTGGTATAATTTTCTGGCGAGATTTCCCTATTGATGCCAGAACCACAAATATCAGAAGGTTCAGTGTTAAAAATTCACAACGAATATATATCATTTTTGACAGAGGTTTTCTTGACGTTTCAGTTGCAAGTAAACCCGCCCGCCACTGAGTTTAAAACAGACAATGTCAATGATTCGAAATACGCGGGTTGAATAAAAGAGTCAATTTCCGGTAGAACTCACGGTGAGGCCGAGATGCCCGATGTTCTGGCTGTGCATGTGCTCGATTCCCCAGAGCACCTGGCGGATGTAGTCGGCAATCTCGCTCTCCGTCGTGTGCATGTTCTTGGTGATCACGTCCAGCAACTCTCCTCCACTCGCACTGGATTTGGTCAAGGATAATACACTTCCGAGTTCAAATCATTTAGCAATTTATGAATACACGTAGGCCCGGTCATGGTTTGATAATTAACCAACCTTTAGCTCTCATTCGTAGCGTCTGATTAGCTGAATTGTTTTGTTGTCACTGGCTACCGGTGTGTTAGTTTCTTAATTAGCTGTTAAAAAGTGCCCCATAAGTATGTTAATTGTATTCGACAAAAATATTGAATTGATGCAATTTCAGAGGCTTGTTTTAGCACACCTTTCCCTCTTTCACGTTTGAGCTCGCTCATAAAATGTGTTTAAGTTTTATTCATGCTTGAAAATACAGCATCCAATTATCCAATAAGCTTAAGTTTATTAGTTTATTATATTATCCAATAAGCTTGAGTGAGCAGGTATTTTTGAAGTGATTTTAATACTCTTCAAATCCGATAAGCTCTTTTATGAGTTCCAAAAAGAATGCAAGCCCCATACAAATACTGCAACAACTTTCCAATCAAAAACGAAAGAGCTTGTCCGAAAATTCTCCGAACTTTGTGTACAGCAAATTGACTATTATCATTTTGGTGGCTTCTGTTGAGTAGTTAGTCGTGGCACGGTGGCGGCAACTAAAAACTATTGAATTCTCATCAGCATTGCTCAAAAGGCTGCGTCAATTTTCAATGGGAACCCAAGCGTCAATTCACTGTCTCTGTGGCCAACAGTTCACAGTTTGTACAGGGTAAGGTTAACAGAGGTACACCTCCAAAATGGCCGTCGTGTCCGACCCTTCCCGTTTGATTTTGACACCAGCGCTCACATGGAGGAAAATTCGTTTCAAAATTCAATAATGTGTAAGATGTCATCTCTCTTAATAGCAGGCTATTGCAGCCTGCAATTAGCAGGCTAACCTACAATAAGCAAAGGATGGAAGTGAAGCCATAAGAAAAATGTGCGACCAAACTGCGCTACGAACCCGCAATCTCTCAAATGATGGTCGCGTGCTCGACCACTGAGCTATATTCGGGCAAACATTCTCTCGTTTCACCGGGAAAGGTAAGGGCTCTCTAGATAAAGAGACCGAGTGCCTCGTACTCAAGCAACTCGAGGGATTTGACTAGAGCCCCAGATCCTGCATTTGGTTCAGCTGCACATTTTTGCCGGTTCGCTTCGTCGCTTATTTGCGATGCTTGTGTTTCGGCTTTGGCAAAGGATACAGTTCAGTGATGAGTGTGAGCGAGCGGTCAGTGTCGTACGCGTCGTGCAGCCGGATGATCTTCTTGTGGTTCAGCTGGTTCAGGATGTCCAGCTCGTTGTTCATGTACGGTCGCAGGTCGGACTTGCCGTGCATTACCTTGGCGGCGTAGTTGCGGCCCGTCAGCCTCTCGACGGCGTGGTGTGTCACGCCCTGCGACAACAAAGTGGTCAGCAGCCGTGGCGACTCTCTATGACTACAGATATAGTGATCTCCCTGATATTGTGGTGTTAAACGCTGCACATGATTGACAACTAGAACTGGGAGCCTGCGTCTGATAGAACTACATGTGCAGTGGTAGTTATGTGTCAAGAATTAAATCCACAACAACACTGATGACTGAGATAACACCAACATATCACAGCCATCTGACTCTGATCTCTAAAAATCACAAAACACAAACGAAAGACAATTGGTAGGTCGAAACCAATTGCCCGCATACCTGTCAATACTAGTAATTAAGAGTCCAGATGAATCAGCTAGTCTTCCATCCTGGTAGGTCATAGTCATGACTCATGACTCATGACTCACACGAGCTAATAAAGCAGTCGAGTCAATGTACTGTTCTAATAATTGGCAACTTATACAGATGTGCCAGCCTTCTGACGTTAATGAACAGAAAAAAATACATAATACGGATGTGAGAATTGGGAATTTAAACGAGTGATCGAAAAAGCATGCAGAAAATCTGTCCAAGCTGACTAATCATGTGGGTATGGGACGTAAGCTTCACTCATCTGAAGTTGTTCATTGTCAGTTCATAGTAAATCCTACCATAGAAAAAGCCCAGCTCTAAATGCATCACAATAGATTGATTATTTGTCCCCCGGGAGCATAGCGCATGATTAAACTGTATAGAATACCTACTACTGACTGCCTTCTACTGACAGACTTCTGACTACTGACTTCTGACTGAAGAGACTAAACTGGAGTGAACTTCTGCGTGATGGGTTACCTGCGTGCCGCGTCCCAGCTCATCGCCGATGTCGTAGAATTCCTCGAACGGCTTGCGCTTGGGCTTGATATCTCGGCCCTTGCTGTAGGTGAGGTAGCCAAACTCCCGCTCGTCCTCCTCCACGCGGAACATGACCGAGCAGGACACGGTGCCGGCGATGTTGCGCGCGCTCAAAGAGTACAGACCCTGGTCCTTCAGGATCGCGTCGTGGATCTGCAGGATGCATGTGTCCGGCTCGATGAACTGGATCTGAAACGTAAGCCGACCAAACATGGATTGGTTCCCTAATTGATACTGAAATGATGGCACTGTACAATGCGGTATCAATTGAACACGCTTTGAAAATGTAAAGTTACAACTCAGATTAGTTATTTGTTGTTTATAAACTAACATGTAACGGCCAATCAGAACGTTCTATGAAGCCGCAATTTTTCGGTATAGGCACATATAATAGATGATCGGAACATTCTTAACAAGGGAATCGTTTTCTGAAGCAGTTTGAAGCCGAAATCTCATCTCGTTTGGAATATTTCAAGCGGAATTAAGACATGCACATTGATTGTGTGTGACAGAGCTTAAATTTACACGGAGATTGCTGATTATTTTATAGCTAATTCCAGCTATATAATACGTAACCTAAACTTTCCTTTCTTTTTCGAGAACGACCTTTCCGCTGTAAGCGCTCGTGTCAAAATCACGCACATAAAGAGTGGGTGAAGAAGATTATTTCTAGTTGTAACCAAGTGGCTGTATCCTGATGCTGTGCAAATGGTACCTTGATGCGACTGGACGCTGCCAGTGGCTGCCAGTCCTTGTACCACTTGATCTCCGGGTAGGGCACGCCGTGGACGCGTGCGTCGATGCGGCCTGACTTGCGGATCATGACCACCTGCTCATCGGGCCTGCGCACGAACGTCGGGTACTCGGCAATGTCCAGGTGCACTCGCTGTCGGGCCTCGCCGTGCTCGTTGGTAGCGATCGCCTCGTACAGGCCCACGTCTCGCTCCAGCATCCTGCGACACCGACATCACGGTGAATTAGTTAGCGTCACATTTCACGAAACCCGAGCTCGACTGAGATTCGAGCCCAGGCCTGCATTTCAGTTGCCGCTGAGTTATCGAGGAGAATAATCATTAGAAGTTACAATTTTTAGTCCATAAGTATGAACTTAAACACATGATACGGCCGGCATTGAGAAGTGATGGCAATTGTATTATTTGTATGCTGTTGCCATTGCTTCCCGTCACGAAGACTTCTGGATTGGCCGATGAGAGCCACTGTCATAAGAAACATAATATTGAGATGCAAGGTCACAAGCCGTTTTGAAAGTGTTGAAAATATCCTCATTCGCAAGCTCAAAACTGACGCAGTTTCGTAGTCCGGAAACAAATTCCTGTTCCAAAGAAATCACAGATAACACAATTGGGATTTGAAGAAGATTTATTTCTTCATGACACCCACACAAATTTTTCAGGAGAGCCGTAATACAATACTTACATAGCAAGGTTCTTAGTCAAAGTTCTCAGAAAAGTTCTTATAAAAAATAGAGTCTAACCCGACGATGAAGAGTGAGCCCTGTACCTGGCTACTAGAGGCAAAGTGCATGAATTGCAGAGAAAAATGTCTTTCTCCTCGAAAGAGGACTTCTCTACCAGCCTACTTATTCCAAGCGTAGATTGACTGGTTCATGTAAAGTGATTTCTACATTCAACGCACAAGATGCTTTCGAAGACTGTCTTACCGGTTGATGAAGAGCGTCGCCTGTCCATTACGCGTGTAGCTCGCGTCATAGCGGCCACCCATCTCCACCGGCTCATCGTTGAACGTGTAGGACATCTTGGGCTTCGGGTAACCGTACACGCACCAGAACAGGTTGGCGTTGTGCCCCTTCACGCCGTACTGCGTGTCGTGTTCCTGACGCAAGAACCTACGCACGGGCCAAGACGACAGACAACTCGATTAGTGACTGTTTATTTCGGATTTATGGAGGACTCATGACGTAAAAGCATCTGGACTCTCATTGTCTATGGTCAACCGTATTCGTTAAGCTTTTGTTCATGCAAGAACGGAACCGATCTTTGGATAGTTGATGGTAGATACGTTTCGAGTTGAAAAAAAACTGATAAATATCTAAATGCAGTGTAGGTAGTGAATAAGTCTACACGCAGTCACAAATAGTGTTAGTCTGCTGAGTGCTGTGTGTATACCTTGTTTTGAAGTACCGAGCCTTCAGAGACAGAAACATTCTTTAAAAAAACAGATTCTAATTCGAATCACAACACGAGTGAAGTTGTTAACAGTGTCGAACGGAGCACCCACCTGGGCGCCTGCGCCTGTCCGTCGTGGTCCGGCTTCTCGATGTCAAAGTCCTTGGGGAAGTAGGGCGAGGTCTCAGGTCGGAAGTCGATGCCGGGCGCCAGGTAGGGGAAGAAGCGCGGTGGGTCGGGCTCCAACCGCTGCCGGTAGGTGACGGCAAATGGTGACGGATCGCTCACGCCGTACTTGTTCTCCACGCGCACGCGGAACTTGTAGTCGCGGAACGGCTCGAGGTTGCGGATGTCGCACACGCAGCTGCGGATTCCTGGCCGCGCGACGGAAAACAGTGAGAAGGTCAGTTCTTTTAGACTTAACGTGTGCAGTGTACGCTGTACAGAACGCTCCACGCTGACACAGGGAAATATCTTGCGTTATGCACGTAACTCGTAAGGCGGAAAATCTTCAATTATTTGAACAACGTTGGCTCGAACGACATTTAGAGATTAGTTGGAGGCTTTTTATTCTTATCTGATTCATTTATGCCTATCATTGACTTAACTTTGCTAGCCCAAAACTTTGCAGCATCCCCCTCCCAATCCCACTGGAATTCCAAATGGCAACAATGCAAATTAAACTTGTTTCTGATTGGCCCACCTTCTTAAAACATACCCAGCCACAAGAGCAAAGAGAGAAAATCACATTTTATTTGACGGCTGTCCAAAATAACATAGTTGGCCGTAAAGGTCCAGCATATTAATTAATTTTAAAAACAATATTACAATTACAGTTCAAATGTTATTAACAATAAATTTGTCAGCACACAATAACATAAATGTGGATAATAATTGATTGATTGATTATGTGGTGTTTAACGACACACTGTATTAACAGCTGGCACTGGTCTATTGGCGTCGGTGAATGGTAGGGTGATAATGAGGGTGATGATGAACCTGCCAGGGAAGAGGGGAAATCCGGTGCCGGCAAGTAGCCTACTCCTGTCGAAAAGCATCAACGGGACCACCGCTTAACGTCCCTTCCGAAGGACGGTACAACTTGAAAAGTATGAGATTCCTCCACTAATCCGTGCTGTCGAGAGGTTAATGGCAAGGGGAGTGAAGCTGCTGTACTAGCTTCAAACCCTCCAACCTCTCTCCCGAACAGAAATGGACCTTGGTATTTATAGTGGCACCCATTCAACATTTGGTCCATCGCAATGTAGCTTAGCTTAGGATAGGTGATCTCACGAGATCCGCTGTATCCAGCTCGACAAACCGTTCGGTGTGGATGATAATTGATAATCGATCCATTCAGAGGGTAATGGAAGTGGAACTGTTCTTTAAGTTAGTTGTACGCTTAGTCTACCTGTGCGTGCGGTGAACCACTCGCCGTCCGGCTGCTCCACCATCTCCACACGGTAGGTGACGGGTACGCGTGGTCCTATGGGGATTGACGGCTTCCACGACAGCGTCAGCCGGCGGTCAGTCATGCGGCTGATGATAGGAGGGTCGGCCAGTGGCAGCGGCGCGCCGGTCTTGCGGTACTTGTCGAAGTCCGTGTATTGGTCGCCGACGGGACGCTTCGGACGGCTCTCCAGCGCTACAGAAGGAGCACCAGGGTCAAGGGTAGGAGGGCAATAGCTTTCCATGCCACGGCTATCTTTGATAAGGGTACGTAACTGATTAAAACTGAACATTTGAAATATGATTTTCAATTAAGCGGCTATAAGTTTCAGCCGTCTTGATTTCAGAAATATTGAGGGTTAAAACAAACACCACCAAAATATCTACCAATGCGTAGATAGTTTGTAAAAAGCATATTTTCCTCTTATTCTTTTATTATTAAGGTATTTCTTTTACCATGGGTTTCATGGCATATATTTTGTAGACAATTGCTTGACATTCCACCTAGGTTTTTGTTATTAACCAAATGTTTTAACCAGTGGCTAAATTCAACACTGCTGATTATATTCCTTCCATAATACTAGTTGGATTGAATTCAGAAGCTCGGAAAGTTCGATCAGTTTTAGCCATAATGGTCCACTTATCAATAGTAGATTAATAAACTCCCAGTCTGTTCAGTAATAATCACCACCTCATGTTATCTCGTGCACATCTAATCACCTCGTGTTGGCTGCAGCCAGGTTGACAGCAAGTAAGCGGTCTATGAGGTTCTGAAACTTCTCTCGAAAAACAACAAAAAACAGCAATGCGGCGACGATGGTGATCCACACTTACAGTCGTAGCTGAGCTCCGCCTCGCAGCTGTCCTCGCCGTGTGGGTTGAAGATGCGCAGCCGGTACCGGGCCACGTCCGAGGGATCGACGCCCGCGATGCTGAGGCGCAGCAGGCCGGAGCCCTCGCGCTCCATGCGCACGCGCTCACTCGGGTAAAGCCGCTCGTCGCCACGGAACCACTCGAACTCGGGCTCGGGACACCCGGTCGCGCAAGCCGTGAACTTGGCCGTCATGGACTTGTACACCTCGGTGTCGCCGATCTTCTTCAGGAAGGACGGTGCCTCGATCTTTTGTCGCTTCTCGCTGTGGGTTACGAGGGAACGGCCAAAAGATCTGTTAGCTGGTCGATTGGCTATGTATTTATAGCTGTACAGTTGATTTTTTTTTTCAACACGGCTTTTTCGCGAAGAACTCTAGAGTCGAAATAGCATAGAAAGGGTCGGGTACCTCAGCCATTTTCTAGATTCAACAGTCCTACCGTAGGTATCAAGTAAAAACTGGACTGTAAGCAGCTCAAATATTTACAACAACCTCTATTGTGAGGAAGCCCGAATAAAGAGCTTACTTCAACTTACATCTTGTCAACGACTTCTAGTGTGAGAAAACCCCTTCTTCAATTCACATCTTATCACTCTTATATAATGTCCGTAAAATTTGATGCTCTTCTTTTCTGTATGTATGTATCTCCACACGGTCGCGTACAA
>QKMV01000707.1:0-19911 GCA_003287335.1 Lednia tumana
AGAGAGAGAGAGAGAGAGAGAGAGAGAGAGAGAGAGAGAGAGAGAGAGAGAGAGAGAGAGAGAGAGAGCGGCATTCACTTCAATCAGAATTATCTAAGTTCGGGGTTCGTAATTCTTCTAGTACCTACTAGAAAAAACTAAGAAAAAAGGGGTAGGTACATTTTAAAATAATTTCAAGAAATGTCCAAACTAATCGAGTCGTCAATTACCAACGAGAAGGTAAACAGACTTGAAAATCATTTCGTATTTCGGCGACACTCGGCTGAGTTCGTCTCGCGTTTGCCGCTATATTAGAAAGAGAAGTACGCATAGTAGATCGAAACGAAAGACAATAATTTATTCTTCTAGTCCTTCGCCTCGACACTCAGTCAAATCAGGAAATGACCTGTAATATAGCAGTATCTGACCTGACCCGCGAAGACATAGAAAGATCTATACCGTAATAATACATGATGGTCGATGGATGGAATATCATTATCATTGACACCTATGGCGCACGTGAGCGCATAGACACACGTGCATTGTTTGAACGACACAACCTGATGGACGACTAATCATTTTGACAAGCAACTGCCACTGATCATGTATGCAGGTTTTCATCGATTCAACGGAAGGCACACGATATAACTGGTGATAATCCAAGACTCGAAGTTATCTCATCAAGAAAGCTTATTTCCTGTTTATTGGACGAAGCAATTTCTTCAGTTATTAGACAGTGCTATGAGGCGTGGAATCGGTTGGTATTCACGAGTGGTGGAATAAATCCGATGATTTTCGTAATATATACATACCTACGCTTCTTACGGCTTCGAAATAATTTATTAGATTGAGAATTTCGTCTCGAGTACGATGAATCACGAGGTCGCGAATTTTGTGGTTCCCCCGAACTACTCGCTACCATCCTTCGTCCCTGTCGATACCGACTTATTTTCGAAAATTATCGGCAATCAACGTACGAAGCTTTAAATGCATGAAATGTAATACGGCCACCAAAGTTTAATGTGTGAACTAAATTCAGATCACGACTTGATCTCGGCTAACTGTACGCAAAGATTTGTGGAAAAATGAAGAATATATGTGAATTTTCCGTTTAAATTAAACAAAATAAAAAAGTTTTAACTTACTGACCCCAAAACGCTTGGCCAAACAAATTTCCTGCTTTTGCTTCTGAAATTTAGGCTTGCAGTAGCTCAACGTGCTTACTTTCAATTAATCAGCGGTCAGGTACTTCATGCTACTTCGTTCTTGAGATGCTAGAATTCGGTTTTTCAGGTAAATGCTCAGCTCTCTGTCGGATGGATAAAACAAGAAATTAATTATTATTCTAATTACTAATGAGCAGCCGTGGTTGCTGGCCAACCATCCGATCCTGAGTACACCGGAGAGACACGCACGGGCAACCCGCCACTCTCAAACTTTGTGCTTGAAAACTGCAGCTATTTATCTGCTATACAACCCATGGTTTAGGATCTAAATTTATCTTAACTTTAGATGGATTCAATCTCGAAAACGTAGGGTCTTTCACTTAATATAAATCCATTCTCTTTCTAGTACTTCAGTTGTACTGTCAGTGTCACCTCACATCAAATCTTATACAGATCGCAGCGAGCAATTTGTTTGAATTTTTGCATCGTGAACGTTTGCACCGCGATTCGGTGCACTTTTATGTTTCGAGCACAAAATACATTCGAAGTACATTTTAGTAGCGTTTACAAATTTCATTAATTTCAAATTATTTTTAATGCAGGCTTTGTACGCATACTACAATCTCACCTGCATTAATACATTTAAAGGTTATAAAGTACCCAAAAAAAGAGCATAACACAATATCACAAAACATTTTGTCCGCAAAGCTTTGTCGAGCTAATCTCAGGTTGTCAGCTGTCAAAGGTATTTAGTATCTACCCTCACATTCAATTCTCTCCTTCCGTCCTATTTTGATTCATTTTATTATCACTATATTTTTATAACCCTTACATAAGAGTTCGAAACTCGACTTAGTGATTCATGTAGAAATTATATCGAGAGGGTCTCTGGGTGTTAGTAGCCTTGGCCTTCATGGTGTTGAGGATAGCTAGCTGCGTTGTGTTGTGTACCGACAAGGAAAAGGAGGGGAAGGTAGGAGAGAACTCAGAAGCCGCCAAGGGAACTAATAATTATCAAAAGTATTTGAGCAAATAAGATAGCGGGCTTCGTAATTTTTACAATAAATGTGACCCAGTCATAAACTGCTGGAGAATAATAATTGTAAATAACGTTGATATGAGAGAAATTCAACAAATAGTTCGTGACGCTGATTAATAAGGCTGAAAGTAATTGATGCCGAGATTTACCTGGCAAAATATAAGACCTAAGAAAATCGATCAATCGTAATTTACAACCCCGCCAAAGAGATCTACAAATTGGAGTTGTTAAACCTATTTAATTCAACGCAGGAATACTTGATGGTACCCACTACGTAAAACCACCTGGATTGTGATTGCCCTATCCTGTCTGGGTTCAATGCTAAAGTCAACTAGTATAAAATACCCAGTTTTGTATCAAATTGGCTTTGGTATTTGACCAAGACAGAATAGGGCAATCACAACCCAAGTGGCTTTACCTGGTGGGTTACATCTGTAGTATTCTCTTCTTGGGTGGATTGCCATTACAGCCTCCAAACCCCTAGACCGCGTGTGAATTGCAAGTAATACGGGGCGAACCCAGTGACACATTTAAAATCACTTGATAGTGAGGCTTCAGAAAAAGATTGTGGCACTAAAATCTTGATCGTTTTCAAACATTTATTTCATGTGTAGGCTCGCGTTTTTTGAAAAAAAATTGTTTGGAAATACAGTCGTTTCATATCCGAGCCTGTATACTATATTCTAGTGCGAGGAAGACGACTGTGATGGCGATGTTTTTTTTGTGCTCACGCTGCATATCGCAAGCGAGCGGGTCTCACTTTCTGTGTGTTCTTCTTCGTTCGTCTCCATGCATCAAAACTCACTCAACCTCTGCCATCCTTCGCTTCTCAGCCATTGATCTTGCTGCCTCGGTGCACTTCCAACATCCAACGACCACGGCCATTCTCACGGGAGAAGCAAGAACCGAGAAGCAAATCCATTACATTAAAAATATTATTATTTGCTTTATGGTTAGTTGAAGTAACTTGGCATGTCGCCTACATTTAGAAAAATTTGTATCAAATGTTTGGAAACTTATGTAATATAGGAGGAAAAGAACACGTGTAATGACATTACCAGAATTCGTTAGGCCCAAACATTTATCGAACTGAGTGACCACGTGCTGAATATTTAAAGTTGCTGTTCTTCGAAAAAAATAGAAAAAAAATTAAACTGATTTCTTTTTATCACAATAAAAATTATCCGATTCATTACGTCACATAAGTAATTTTTATAGTGAAAATTAACTCAGTATGAGTAGTTTATGTCACAACGGTGAGAAATAATAGCTACGCTGGTGAAAATTTTTACTAAAGATCTTGATGATTTCTCACTAGAGTAATCACGTGTGTGCAGACTGTGTGCCCTCAGGAGAGCATTTTTGTTTCAACTTAAAATCACCTTTATATCATCGTCGTCATCGCGGTGCACGTATGCCCTGACTGATTGATCTAGGCCAGACTGAAATACAGCAATCGAATGAGTTATTTCTGGTGATAATGATTGCCCTTCGTCTAATATTTAGATGGTTATTGGATATGTTGCACCAAGTCCCATGCTTCGTCGAGCTAATTTCCCGTGTGTGCTCATATCAGATGTAATTGATCATTAGTCATTGCATTGCGATTGCAACATGAGGTGCTTTACAAGTCATCTATGAATAAGATCCCCATTTCCCTAAGGGTATATAGTGTACATTACTACAGTTGAGTGTATGCATGTTATTTCAAGTACAGCATTAAATGATTAAGATTTATAATGAGCGAATAATAAGGTGCAACACAATTGTGCCCTTTTGAGTAGCATCATATATTCCTTTAGCCTAAAGATCGAGCCCGTCAACCAATGTTGTTCCGAGTTGTTGCATTAGATAAAGTGGTGCAAGAAAGAGTTCTGCATAAAATTATATTCAATGCTGCTATATTAGCTATTACATCAGTTCGTTCTGCTAGTAACAAATAGATTCTACAGATCCCCTTTCGGCTAAACAGCCCTTACGTAAGAAGTCAGTCAGGGCCAGATGAAGCACCCTATCCTTTCCTGCAAGCCATCTGTATCATGGGGCTTCAAGGATGTGACGCTGGCTTTCGTTTACGTCTGTCAAACTTGTTTTTTCTCTTGATGTTTTGTCATTTCATCTTTGTAGGGTAGAACACATTGCTCTCACAAAATTAGTCGATATTTAAGCTAGAATATCAAAGTCAGTCAATTTGAAGTTGTTGAACGAATACGATGGCCGTGCAATCAAATCTGCAACACTGAACATCTCGTGTATCTCAAATTTGCGATGTTTTTGCGACACACAAAAGTACATGTATTGTAGAGTTCTTACGTGGGGTACTTGCACTAGAAGATTTACATACAGAGGTGCTTTATAAAAACATATTCTCAAAAAAAAAGATAAGATCACAGAGTATGTTTCGGAAATCAAGGTCCATATCATTGTGCGAACTGTAATGAATAACGGAAGCGTCGAATCCATGGTTGGTGGCTTATGAAAATGCGGTGTTTGATATGTGTATTATTAGGTAATACGGGTATTCTCGCAAATTTCACGTAGTGCTAGTAGCTGTAGTTCTCGTCGGCAAAAACTAAGAAGTCAATGCTAACAATTACAGAATTATTAAACGACCTTGGATTTGTTTATATTCTGCAAAATGGTTTGAAGGGCTGGTAATGGGAAATTGAGTTGTTCAGGAGACGGCCAAAATTACATATCCAAGCATTTTCTTGGAATTATTGAGGAAAATGAAGGAAAATCACAACGTAGCCGGCATGAGAATTGAACCATGGATACCTCCTGATGGCACTTGAGCCATCCTCATTGTGCTACTAGAGATATAAAAATGTATAACTGCATCTTCTTAAGGTCTCTCGATGATTGAGGAGAATGATTGAAAGACGTCATATGCTCTCTCAACTCCTGTGGCCGTGCCAAAAGAACGAGTGGAAGCCAATGTCCCTTCGCTCTTCCGGCTGTTAATAGTAATCGACAACGCGCATTTCGCATCAATGAACAATGAAACATCGTTCTCTCTCTCTTGAGAACCCAGAAGTCCCGTACATTCGATATTTGCTCATGGACGCAGCTACAGCATCGTGGCTGAGAGCCGCGAAGAAAGTTCATTTCATTTCGAGCAGTTGACTCGCTATCACTCGATTGTTGGAGAAAGTATCAAAACGGTAAGAGATAGTTCGAAGAGTTTTCGCGTCTTCGGCGAGGTTGTGTCACAAAGTGGGTGGGGGATGGGGGAGAAAGCGAGCGAGATGAAGATGTCGCTGGGTTGTCAAAAATCAAACAGCGATCCGAGATAAAATAAAAATGAGAAGAAATTAGCTTTCTGATTTCTTGATGGAGAAAAGTCGTTGCACTTTGGTTGCATCAGGTTTATATAAAATTGTTAAAATATTTTCGCAACTAGGAATTAAATACCTCGTTGTACAGTAGCCATGTTCAGGATAGACTGTATAACATTTAGGGTGAAATATATTTAACATGGATGAGAATTCGAAATCATAATCATAACATTTTGTAATTTAGTCAGCAAGAAGACCGCCATATATTACAATTAAATTAGTATGACATGCTTAATATAATATACACTCGTCAAGTGTATAGTTCACTTTTTAATGATAATATCATAAAATAAGTGAACCTTATGATGATAAAGTTAAAGATAAACATCAAATAGTAATTATGTGTAGCGAAGGGAAGGAGCAGTAATTAAACATTAATAGGTGTGAGGTGATAAATAAACATTTAATTAAAGGATTACGTCTCATTTTGTGCACTGGTTGCGTATTTATACACGTCTAGCCAATTTTTCTGTCCGCACTTTACTTATACTGCCTGGTCGTGATTTAGATGATCTGGTTTAACAAATTATTGATGTATATCTCCATTCACTGTTAATTGATTATCAATGATTTATCTGGAGTTAACATAGTTCTAAAAACTCGAACCAAAGCGCAAGGCGACCAGTTGATGAATTAGTGCACCTAGCATGGACTGTGGATAAATTTTAAACTGGAAGATGATCCCTCAGAGCTAACCAGCAACGCATCACTTACTTTGCACACTTTTTATCAAACTAATGGCAGTCAGGCGCCCTGTAAAAAATCACTGCATCTGATTGTCTTTTGCCATCGTTAAGACCAGCTAACGGACTGTTAGCTTCTTAACTGTCTCTTGAAAAACCGTGCTCTTGGCTTACTAAAATCAAACGGATATATCATATGCCATTGTTTTCCTGGAGAGTAGTTTAATTGTACGTTTGAACTAAAACTTGAAATTCCTATCTTCGTATAATTTTATTGTCATATGGCATGTGCGAAACTTTGACTCTAATATGACAGAAAATAGTTTAGGCCTCGCCATTCGAAACACCGCTTAAGCCCGACATTATAGATCCTACCGCCTCACCATGGTCTACCGAAATAATTTACGATTGTTTTCAATTCTTTGCTACGCCGTAATTGATTCCTACCACGCCAAGTCGGCTACAATAGTTTATAATACCTACATGGATCAGCATTCAGCATTCAACGCTCAGCGCTCAGAGGCGTCGAATCACGCTACCTAGCTGATATCATTATGTCATGTGCCAGCCTTCGGCAATATCCTGCTATGCCCGATTCAAGGTGTGCACGCGCCATCGTAATGGTGTATACAAGCAATTAAAGAAATAATAAAAACATTATCACTCTTGTCAGATACATATGAAAATCATTTCGCATTTGATATAGACTTTTGGAGCGCGAGCATTATGCAAAACCCACCAAAGGGATAGCCGCTATACTGTACTTTATTCTTATTCGCTGGATTGTGGAGGGTCCTTTCCTTTTATCATTTTATTTACAATGTGAAAAGGTCATTCAATCTGTGGTTTCCCCGTGCATAATGGAGCAGGTCACGACCTATTTGACCCCCGACCACCCAAGTATAATCAGTTTAGTAATCTGCAAGAAAATGTCTTAATTCATGGTGGCGTGCTATGCTAGCTGGTTTCTTGTGAAAATCTATTCTATTTGCAGAAAGCAATATTGATCGGGTCGAGTCGATCACTCTTATCGCGCATATAGGCGACGATCAGACATTTCTTTTGTACGAATATTTTTTATTATAAATACAAAATGGCATTGATCAGATAAAAAAAAATAATGACGATGCTCAAAAAGGTCCCCCCCTCAAAGAATCACCGGATGTGGGTGAAATTACTGGAATGATTTTTATATCTGCTTAATTGAGTTCCAGACCTGATTGCATCTAATTGTCCTTGATATCAGACATGTTCCACTTGAACAGCAACACATCGGTAACATCTTCGAATCATAAGACAACGCATCTGATCTTGCATTAGTTGTTAGTACTTATGCCTATGACAGGAAATGAGTATTGTTGTCTTATGAGGTACCACCCTTCCTTTCATCAGCTAATAAGCATAGGAATAATAGACCGAGACGACAGATTAAACGAATGAGTAAGAATTAAGGCCAGCTAATTATATGTACTGAGGTCATCTCAAAACAAGTGGACTCTTACACCATTGTTGCCAATGGGCAACGTTCGGTCACCAAACGCAGTTGAGTTACACATGAATGAATGAGTATTACGAGGTTAGTAGTTATCGTTTGGATAGTAACGATGACTTTGTGGGCTTTAACCATACAAATGGTAATCTCACACTAAGCACGCGAATCTGTATACACATGCAGTGACTTCAACAGATTCAAACGTAGATGTCACGAATACACCGACCAACGTGTACAAGAAAACCAAGTTTTTTTCGAACAGAAGTGTTCAATTTCTCCATTTACAGGGGCGTAGGAACTATTTTTGTAGCTAAGGGAGTGCAGTGGCGTAGCTAGGCAATTGGGCCGAAAGGGACAAAATTTTGAGGTTTAGGGCGCAGGCTCAAGAACATTTTGAGTTCAAGGACATTTTTGGAGCAAATCACGCGTTTGCGCTAAAATTGGAGACTGAGATTTGCTTGTGCAAAACTGAATTTAGATGATATGCTTTTGAGAAAATTAAATGTATTCTTCAAGAACTGTATAAAAATGCGTAACATGTGATGGACTCACATTAATAGTGATGTCTTTCACTGTTCCTTCCACGCTTAAAGTCACTCCAATGCAGGCTCGATTATTATAATGGCAGGTGTTTTTATCACTGAATTGAATCAGCTAAGCACAACTAAGAGAACTAAAATTTCGGTAGGCATATAGGCAGTGTCCATCGAATAATGTACGACCTGCAGCATGCACTTTTTATACCTATGGCAATGTTGCACTAAGAAATAATAGCCAATTAAAAACATTTTAATGACAGGGGTTTAAAACGTAGTGGCTAATACACTAAGGCCATTTTTAACGCTGTTGACTTTTAAAAAACAAAGCAGTTATTATGTTCACGATAATCGCTTTACCTTTTAAAAGAAAAACATGGAAAATTAGGGTGAAACTGAAATTACAAGTTACCGACAAATATTAAATGATAGCGCTAGTAAAAGAATTTAGTTTAAATACTATATTCGGAAAATAAATCATTTAAGTAAGGGATACGTAATCATCTAACGGGTTGCCACATTTGAAGATAAAATCTCCCGGGAAAATAGTTCTAGAGTGCTGTTATCACCAATGGTTTAGTCCCGTACATTCCAAGAACGATACGCAGTTTTTCGTACAGAAATATAGGGTTTCAAATCGGCGTCGTCGTTTGACTTTTGATTGCCCACCCCTGTGTTTAAGTTGCAGCGGCAGATCTTGAATTTAAATGCATTTCAAGTGAACTTTGGGCAGGTGGTTTATACGCTTCTCGTATGCAATGCACTTTTCAGCTCTCATTAACAAGTTTTTTTTGCGGCTGTCTTAGTCCTTTCTACTACCGACACACAAAATAACGTACCTAAGATCCCGTACACATAAGGAAAATAGTAAAAAAATTGAACGTAAATTTTAATAGCTAATACTAGGGCTTCCCTCTAACGCTCAAATAGTCGCGTTGCTGGATGATCGTAGTATTTCTTGCAAAACCTCAATAGATAAAACCTCCACAAAAAATACTTCACACAACATTTTGTATTGCCGCTGTAAGTGGCAAAAAGTGCCAAGTTTACCAGTCGTCTGCTTCTTTTTTCTTCGAAAATAATACGACTGGCTGCGTAGAAGCAAGCATTCAACTGGGATAGCTGGCAGAAACAGGGAAATTATGATTTAAAAAACATCCACAAATAAAATTTTTAAGACTCATGTCTTCTGACTCACCTTTTTTTTTTAAACTTCCACAAATATTAAATTGCCTACACTACAGATCCCGTTCAAAATTGTATACGACTTACCAAATTCTACAGAAAATGTTGGCCTCTTGCATGTGAAAAGTTTAATTCAATCTGAAAAGACCACAATAACGTGATTAACAAGAAAGCAGCCGAACCGATTGCGCTCAAAATTATATCAAATCTTAGCTGGAACATTTCAAAGGTATCCCGTAGGTTTCAAAGAATTGCACCAAAGCCATTTGGCCTATAGAATACAGATAGCAACCAAGCAGGGAAACAAGTCGATTAATGAGCAAAACTTTACAGAAATGCGAATTTCAGGGAAGACAATCAAGGACTACGTTCGAACGGTGGTCAGGATCTCTGAAAATTGTGTTGAAATCGGTTCAGACGTTTGTCCAGCATCGTTGCGAACAACTACACACACGCCCCCCAACACAATTTGTTTGATTTTTTTTTTTTCTACCGGTACTCAAATTAAAGCCTCCGCTCGCGTCACTCGTCCAAAAAGTCTATTGTCGGCGGATAAATTTCAAATGCTGTAAGTATTTAGTACAACCTGAGCCGTTTAGTTACCCAATGAAGCGAAATTGAAACAAACGACACAGTTTTCATCGCACAATTTTGTTTAGCCTACTCTGCCTGTTGCATTCAAATCTTGTGATCGATTTCTAGCCTCATTCCCGATTTCTAATGGACTTGAAACTTTGCGTACTTACGTATTCCTGATGGCGCCTCGAATATTAAACTGTTCGTCGCTCCTGGTGGCCATCCTATCAGTAAGTCCAATTATCCTCCTTGCAGCCGCCATCTTGGCACGTACTCATCAGTCTACGCAATCCCATGGGCTATCTTCTGTAAGTAACACCTCCTTGCTGCACCATATTGGCATGTGCTCGTAGATATTTTAAGATAACTTAGTTTGATTTTTGATGCGAATAAGAATTCAACTCTATCTCATTTGAGTTTTTACTTTAATTTGACAGTTTTTAACCAAAACAAAAATTTACGTTTCATTTTAAATAAGCTTTTTTCGAAATGCACTTAAAAGTCAAAGATAAATTTTATTTCATTACCCAAACAAATGGCATACATACATGATTAAAAATAAAATTGTGTACGCAAAATCTATAATATTATAAAAAAGTTAAGAGTCACGAAAGCACAGTGCACTCTCGCTTGAATTTTAATTGTAGAGAAAACATCTCGCCAGATAAATGTAAAATTTATTTGGATTCTATTCAATTCCATGAAATGAAATGAAATGAAATGCAATGAAATGAAATGAAATTTATTGCAATTCATTGAAAATAAACTCAATTCAACTCGGCGAGATTCCATTCAATTTAAATCAGATCAATTCAATTCAAATCATTTCGATTCGAGTTGATTTGATTCGAGCCTCTCCAATTCAATTCAATACAATATAATTTAACTAAATTTAATTAAATTTAGCTCATTTCAATTAAATTGAATTCAATTTTATTCAATTCAATTTCATTCTTTTCAGTTCGTAGGCATACAGTACAAAATTTGGGCGAAGAGCCTTCCATTCAAATCTTAAGCCCACATTGTTTGTTTTATTCGCGCTCCACAGGTCAGACGGAATTGTGCGATCAAGCTGAAATTAATTCTGAATACTGGCCCTATACTTACTTAGACCTGTCAAGTTTTTAAACCCAATCATTCAGTACTTTTTTCTTAAAAAGTATTTGAAATCGCAGAAATCCCGAATGTTTTTGTATTAGAAATTGCGTAAATAGGAATTACAAGACAAAGCCTCCTTTATTATTATTATTGTATAATTGATAAAATCCAGGTTGCTCTGGCTTTTAAAACATTCTATTGGTCAAACGATTTGTCGTGCCGAAAAAGATGCGCAGCGCAAAGATTTCAGCTCAACACCAATGCACACCTTTTCCTAGTTATGCCACATGTCCTCTGAGCCTTACAGTCTCTACTCCTGAACATGCAGTCTGCCGATCGTTTCAATTTAATCAACAGCTAGGAGTAACAATTGAAAAAGACGTCGATTATGATCTCACATGCGTACACAGTCAACGACTAATACTGGTCATAAGCAAAAAAATTACCAACATAATAGGGTTTTGCCCCAGCAGAGAAAAAACTAAAAAGTCGTTTCGCTTATGTTGCACACAGCAAACTCTCTTTGTAATATTCAAAACCAGATACAAGGGGGAACTCAGTGCTCGTGCTGATGCTTTATTTCGGTCCCACATTTGGAGGTTTCAAGAGCATTCGAATTATATATAAAACCAACCAGTAAAGAGGCGTGTATTACATCCAGATGAATGAACTCGATAGCGTACAAAATAGTTCTTAAATAATGAATGCGACACATTGAAATCCAGTGTTGCACAGATTCAGTACGTCTTGTTGTCTACAGCAAAGGGCAGCACAGGGGGAAGATGTAGAAAATGTTTGTACAAGCTGTACGTGCTTCTTTCAGCTCAGAATTGAAATACGAATGAAATAACAAGTGCGTCCATCGTTTCAGTGTATCGTTTCGTTTCTGTACCAGCAGGACTTACGAGTCGAAAATTACCGACATAATCCATTGACTTTGGCTTTATTAAATATTTCTGTCTAAAATTAATTATTTCTAATTACTAGGGCTTCGTCGAAATGCTGTACACAGTCGCGTTATTGGATGAGCGTATTATTTCTTGCAAAACTTCCATGTAGATCAACATCCAAAGAGAAATACAGCAAACAACTTTAAGCGTTTCTGCCAAAAAGCAATAACTACTTTTTTATTGCCCCTATAATGAAAGCAAATGCCTTTTTTTCCGTCGCCTACTTATTTTTTCTTCATAAATATGAATGTTTTCTAGGAAACCTGCATTCAACTGTTGTATTCGAGAAACAGGAAATTATGATTAAAAAATCTCCAAAAATATTGAATTTAAAGAAATTCACTTTACAGATCGCGCTATAATTTGTAACTAGGTAATTTTCTTAAAACAAATGAAACGTGTTTTAACAGTTTCGCCAGATTCTATGGAAAATGTTTACTTGTAAAATTTAAAAAAGTTCCATTCCATCAGAAAAAATCACGAAAACGCGATTGAAAAAAAAATGGCTGAACCGATTGCTCTCAGATAAAATGTTATTTATTCTAAGTTACCTTTTAAAGGTACTCTGTCGGATTCATTGAAATCGACGAAACTGTTTGGCCTGCAGACTGCAACCAAACAGAGAAAAGTCAATAAAATTCCCAAAAATGTCCAGAAAAGCGAATTTCAGAAAAAAAAATTTCATTCATTGCACTGAAAATATTAGCAGGACTAAGTTTAGAAATGTCAAAGGTTTTCTTAAAGTTTCATTGCAATCGGCTCAGGCATTCGGCCTGCAAATCGCGAACAAAAACACATAATGTTCACGTGTAATGAATTGAAGTCTTCGCTCCGCTCACTACGCTCGTTCATTTCTGTAATATTGCTACGATAAATACACCTATTTTCGATTAGCCAAGAAAAGAATACTAGATATTTCCACCAAGTAAAGCCACTAGTGTTGTGATTTGTGATTTCCGTATCCTGTCTGAGTTAAATACCAAAGCCATTTGATGCAAAATTTGTTGTTTGATGAAAGTTGGCTTTGGAATTTATTCCTGTTAGGATAGGGAAATCACAACCCGAATGGCTTTACGTACTGGGGTTAACTATTCTGTTCTTTCCCGGAGTATAGGTATATTACTTCTATGGGTTGTAATAAAACCCGCAAATCAATTGAATGAGTAAAGCGAGGGAAGCGAAGACTCCAATTTGACAACCCGTTGCAAAACACCTTTACTTTTTTGTTTTTTTTGTTCGCACTAAAACAGCCCAAACGGCTGGTTCGATTTTGATGAAAATTTCTGGATGCGTTTTAAATCTCTCCCGTAGACCGCATTTTTGAGCGAAATTATATTTTTTTTTCTTGGAATTAACATTTTTGAAGAAACTTAAAATTTTTATCGGCATTTTCAGGTTTGTTTGCTGTGTGGTGACCAAAAGAATTACCAGATTTGAATCAAACTTTCTGGGTATCTTCATAACTTTGCAACTTAGAAATGATATTATTGTGAGCGCAATCCGTTCAGCTGTCTTCTTGTAAATCGATATTTTGTGCGTTTTTTGCAGAGCCCAAGGAAATTTTTCACAGCCATACGTCAAAATAATCTACTTAATGAGGAAAACTGTCAAAGCATATTATTTAATACGTTTTCAACAAAATTTTGGGAAAGAACTTTACGCTGATCCAACGTCACGCGTCCATAGTCTGCAACGTTCGGCGAAACTCTAGTTTACGTTACAATGCTAATAGAAGGTAACTGTGAGTTTTTAAAGACCAAATACCAGAGGTACGAGGCGCGCGAAAGGGCGCGGATAGCTTACAACAAAAAGGAAGTCTCTCTTCTTTAGGCCATCAAGGATGAAACGCATTACATAAATAGTATTTCAAGCCAAGTCAAATTACCAAGTGGAACCATCAACTTTCACATGATTTTCTGCTCGATATCATGAAAGAAGATGAAATCCATCACTTATCGATCTACCTATAGATGCACAGCCCACGTTTTTACAAAATGTCTATGTAATTGATAAGATGACATGTGGGAAAAAAGATTAAATTTCATCATCGGCTTACCCTTGCAGCCATTTAGGCTTCCTAAAACGGTCGGCAGAATTAACACACACCAACACAACAATTACCGTCAAAAGTCCTGAACTATACAAGCTTCAAGAGAGATCTGTGCTGTGTCTTGGAGAGTTGGCAATTGGCATAAATATTAAACTGTGTCTTATACAAAATGTCAAGGCACTTCGAAATGTGGAGATCGAAAATGTTATTATGTAATGTGTGCAAGTACAAACGTATGTAATACGAGAGGCTGTGAAAGTAAAGAGGGCAAGATAAACAGAAGTACAATTTCAAAATTTAATTTGAAAGTCACCTTGCGATCTAGAAACCAACTACGTGTAATCAGTGGAAAACAGATTTGCTTGAAGCCAGTCTATGTGGCATGAAACATTTTTTAGGGATGACGTTTACTGTCAACCTGTCTCAATTAAATGATCAACGAAGGAAAAGAAGCCAGGAATAAAACTCAAAACTTTGAAATCTCCTCATTTGAATGCATAAACCTTCCAGGTTTAGAATCACTCGAAATGAAAGGTGTCACTCTTTTTAGCAGCAATGCCGTGATTTGTGTCAGACAAATAACGAGTCAAAATTAATATTTACTTCCTACATAATTAAACACCAAGGAGATACGTCACTATTTTCCCACTACAAACAGGCAATGTGATATCTTAAAAAATTGACGATTATTGTCATGCATAAATTTGATTCGAATGTTTTTACTGATCCGTCTAGGTAATAATTATTGCAGTGCTTTCAAGTGTTTAATGTCGTGTCTTGTCAGTCATGTGCAAGATACGTACTCGTAATTATTATTATTGCCAGATCAAGGAAACTAAAGCATTTCGCAAGATAGTTCACGATCGCAGGGAAATTATAGCGCGCTTTGGTTGCGGCGCGCAGCGATAATCGGAGATGCGTGCGAAGGAGTGGGAGGTCCGCCGGACAAAAGTCCGTCCGTGAACGTACATAACATAGTTTCATCTTTTTGCACGAAACTACGGTTTAACTCACTAGAACCTTAAATGGATGAGCTGAGTAATTATTTGGAAATGACCTAAAAAACAAAACAAGTGCTGTTATAACATAGGTAGTGGCAATTCGTTCGTCGAGTCAATTCTGAGACATCGTCGACACAAACGATTTTTGGGGACAATATAAGAATTTCGTCTCAAGAATATCAGACTGGACAAATACTTGAATTTTCAGAGCTTCAACGAAAAAAAAATCGAATTTAAACTCGTCAGACCTATGGTATGAACCAACGAGGGGAAATTCAGCGTTAGCCCCCTACTACCCAAGCTCACAATGTGCTTCTTTTCCTTTCTCCGATTTTACTCTATTTAACTTTTAAAATTCTGTAGTTGACTTCACAGATGCACCCATTTGCTGCTACTGCCCAAAATATTTTGAAGTTATTTGTGATTTAATTTGTTCGAAGGTCACAGACTGAATTCTCAGTGTGAAGTATGTGAAATTATACTAACACAATTTCGGTTTGATATATAAATGTAGATATTCAGAAGGAATATCTATTGACAAAAGCAATATTAACTTCTAGATAATTAAACCCTCGGCTATCAGAGTTAACCAGCCCTCGTGATAATTCATCTTGGCCGGAAACGGAACCGACTCTTGCGGCTGCGGCCCACGGCGCCAATCTAGTATTTATTTCATTGACCTTACGGGTTAAGAAGGATCAAACCTATAGTCACTGTAGAGCGTATAAAGAGAAGATGCACTCGCCTGTAATTCAGAAGCATTTGATTAATGTTTGGTCCTTGCCTCCACGGCCCAAGAACGAAGAATCGTTTCAGCAATCTCATTTCTCAGAGTTGGAACAATTCGTTGATTTTATATGTCGGTGCTCCTATTACTCCCACACGCAATGCAGAATCGAACGGCAATTGCGAACTTTCTCAGTACCGAAAAGTATTTGGGTATACAATGCGTTGTAAAAGTAAAGCAAATATTTCGTGGTGCAATACCATGTTGTTAAAATTATTATTACGTCGGTTGGTCGAGGATGCAGCGCACAAACTGAGCCTGCAGAGTGAAAGTCTATTATTGTTATGAAGCTCTTTCGCGTTGGTAATTGTTAAATTAAAAAATAGCATAACTGGCGTTGAAGTTTCTGTATGTAAACTTTATAATTACACATTAAACAATCAATACACAGAAGATAAAGATTCTAAGAGAAAGCATCGAAAGTACATGAAAGTCATGGTCGCGATGTCGTATTTTGCAGCAGAAATACAGAACGCTGTTTTTTTAACTGAAGTATCTTCTATTAAATTCGTGAGACTCATGTCTTCTACCTAAATTCAGCACTTGTTTTCAATCGCGATTGAATCGAATGATTGAATGACAAGCGCTCCGAGGAAGCTTTCAATATAGTTAGCGAAGCTTTGGCAGTTTGTTTGTTAGAAGTTTTCAGCAGTTTAACCCATTTACTAACAGTTTTTTTGAAAAGTATCTTCTAATTTTTTATTTAAAATTTTGTGAAATATCAGTTATTAAAATCACCGACAGGCTATATCTGTGTTGACTGTCAATTATATGTAAATCATAGGCATAGATTTCCTGAGAAAATTTCCGATGAAACCATTTAACGAGACACCTCCTCAATTTACCGTGCGTTCAAACTTCAACGTCGGATCGATCTCGATTGTTCAGTGACTTTGCTACCGGCATTTGCAGTTGCTGTAGTCCTTTACAAACTTAGTTGAATGGACCACACGAAGTCATCTTTCAGGCACCAATCGCGGCGTGATCTTCATCAACTTTTCCTCCCCAGTTCGGATGTCAATTTTGGCGATTTGCCGGGAATAGATAAACACAATTATCAGATCACTCTGATTTCACGGATACTTGGTTTAATCTCGTCCCAATAGTCAAGTAGACAAATAACCAGTAGGTCTTTGCAGTTCAATAGAGGAGATAACGTGCAAGTGAAGGTTTAGTCTGGCGATGTGGTTCCCGATTGCAACTCAATTACAAGTGGCACTCGCTACAGCTAGATGTATTCATTATTAAAAAATGAAATATTTATTCAGACGGACTCACTAATCTTTCCCTAAATTAACACAAACACTTTTTGAAAAGGAGGACAATTGGTGGTCAAGATGCTTCAGTACTAAGACAATAACAATTGTGTGGCCATTGATACCGAATCAATTTTCAAACTTTATCGGATGAACAATACTTGATCAAACGTTATAGTATATGGGGCAATCGGTACGACGCTTGGCTTCCAAAAACAAATTAGGGTTAACTCGGTATCAACTGGCATCATTTTGTGCCAATATTCTTTGTGATCGGCTCTAAGTTGTGTTTGGATGTTAACAAATGGCAATGACACAGGATAGTAGAAGCATACCTCCTATAGCGCTAAGGGGAGTTTTGTCATACAATGAACCCCTTTTAAAATATACTCAGTCACCCCATCAGTTTGAATCCTTCAATAATTTTCGAGTTGGTTAGGCGTTTGCAGAAGGATTTCGCTTTGTGTTTCTGCCATGCTGCTGCCTCGATCACTGCGACCGAGCGTTGGCCGGATGACGATTATGGGGTGAATGAGGGAGGGGAGGGCGACAGGGAGACAGGAGATCTGATATCCTGCTGACATCATATTGATGTGTGGAAACACAAGCGTATAAGAGGACTCGTCAGAATCAACCAATAAACCGTAGATGTTAATTACATTTTGTGCATTTTGGCATTGCCTTCAAAATGTTTATCTGAATCAAACTGTTTTTATTTCTAGTATACCGACCACGCAGGGAACCACAATGTGGGGGCGTTCGCTAGTGCTTGGGGCCTGTTGACACTGGGATGCCTTTGGTGTTACTTGTATTGCGGAGTTTGTTTTACTTGCCCAAACAAAGCTAATACAAAAATGTTTTCGTGAATCGTAATACGTAAAACGAAAACGAAAACTGTAATACAGATCAGTCTTAAAGCGCTAGATATTTTGTATACTCTGATTAAAACCAGCTATTATGTAACCTTTCAGTGCCAATCATACAGTCTCGTGCTGCCTCCATGCGATTTCCGGCATCTTTGCCATTCTGACCGATTTTCAAAGTCACTGTACAAGATATTAGCAGACGCTTCTGTTTTTCATTCGTCTAACGGACTCCGAAGTGTTATCAATTACATCTCCTTGATATTATTATCGCATTGTGCTATACGATTTACTGCATTTACCTGTCGGACAATATCACTTTGTTCATCGCTATGCCTGTACTTCTTACATACAGTGCACACTACACAGCTTCCGTTAACCCCAAGTCAGATGATAATAGAGATCGCTAACCGATGACGCTTACAATACGCCCCATGCCAAACTATAAGGCTGAATATTAGTTGGCGAATATTTCAACAGAGGTTAACATAAAATCAAATAAAAGGTGGTTTGACAAAGCATAGTACACGTCACTACAAAAGATGACCCCCCTCATTTCGTTCAATAGAAGCTGCCTGCTTGTAACTTGGCAGAGTTCACTCGCTAAAACACGTAGAGTTATATAGCTACGTATGCGATATTTGAAAATGCAACGTTTGCGTTGTGGTACACTAAATACAAATCGTTGCCGACTTCCTTCCGGCATTACAATTAAAGAAGCTCGCCGCGCTGCTCTTTAAGGCACTTCCGGAACCTTCCGAGTTCTGGATCATGGTATTCTATAACGTCCTGTGGAAGCGTGAGAACTTTTGACATCGTCCAGCCAACCGTCAAACTCAAGTCAGTCAGTCAGTCAGCCAAATTCACTGGCCAGACTAAAGTGCAACCCTTCCCTTCGCGTCGTAACGTGGTTTGATTTGACACCGAACTCCGGCTTTCAAGTTCGTCAAGTATTCTCGTTCCTCGTAACGTTCAGTGTGTGACTTCCGTTTTCCTTTTTTTCCTTTAGCGGATTTTCCAGCTCGACACTAAACTCAGCAGCAATTAAAATACTTGAACATTTTGGCCCAACCCGCGATAAGTTGATGCCAACATTCTCAATTTATTACAGACATAAGGTAGCACGTCAATTAGTTTATTTACCTTAATTACCTTTAAATAACATCACATCATAAATATTTAAATAAATGTATAAAAATAGAATATTTTCTCATGACTATGCATTGTCCTAAAGAAGAGTTACTTTGATAATAATCTAACCCGCGTGCGTGTTATTTCTATGGGTTAGCTTCGCGAGCGCTCAGGCCTGTGAGTGTTCAGGCATAGCAGGGAAGGATGTGGATTGTGGCAGTGGCCAGGACACCGCTTGGCCGCGCACGTGGTCATTTCATTTGAACACACTTGAAAATTGTGCAACAACACCCAAACGGTCAATCCCACACATGCATGCCTGATTGGGCCCTCACAAAGAACTAAATGATACTAAGTGCTAGATTCCGTTCCCGATTTGCTCGCGTATTCCACGGGTATTTAGTCTAAATTGGGGAAACAGCACAAATTTCAGTGGTTCACAAAATGACAGTATTTAACCTAAATTGATTAAAAGAAATTCTATGATAGGTTCAATTCTATACCATTACATACAGGACGTGTTGTATAAGTTGACATTGTAGTTAATCTCCGTCAATAACTACATGGTTTCGAGTAAAACAGCTGGCGTGGCGCACACCACATATGAGGTGGGGGAGGGAGAGACAGGGTGCCGAGGGAAGGGTGTATTTCACAGCTCAAACAAGCTTAGCCAGGGCTTCACAACCACCCATCTGGTTAGCGAGAGGCACACACACACACACACACACACACACACACACACACACACACACACACACACACACACACACACACACACACA
>QKMV01000708.1:0-19905 GCA_003287335.1 Lednia tumana
AAATCTAAATACTGGTGTGAAGTTACCAGAGAACCATGCTGTAACAAGGTATCCATTATGCGTTCCGTAAATGCAACAAGGTAATAACGAGGCATTAGGTCAAACTAGCAACAATTTTTGGACACAAAACGTTAGAAAAAAAGTTGGCAACGCTGCTAGCCCGCTATTTATAGCGGGTCATGCTTCTAGTCCAACTTTTTAATGAAGCAAAGGAAAATGCGAAGGCCGTTTTTGTTACACGCTTAAAGTTCTGTATTAGTAGGAACTTTTAACATGATATGAGCCTAATAATTCCTGCGTGGCATTTCGTGGAGTACCTACTACCTTATCGACACTCAGTTCTGTTCGGCCAGATACCTTGCCATTTTTAAAGTAATAGGATGCAGTATTTGCTCTGTTTATAGCTTAGTAATGCTGCTAATTGGTTTGCTTCTCATCTGCTTCATTTGAGATAGGGCTTTGCTTATATTTAAAGAATTACCTTGCATAATTGCATTGTTATTTACACCAAGTTTTCCCAGTTTTCCAATCTACTTATATAGTCATTTTGGCCTTGCCAATTGCAGTGTTTGGGTTGTTTGTAGCAACAATGGATGACTAGCGTTCCAGAGGCGATCAGCATTGGGGGATTTTTAACGCCAAAAGAAAAGCATTGTCCCCCAACGTTGATTGACTCTGGAATTCCTTGATCACTAGTCGTCCATTGATACTTAATGTACTGTTTTTAATAAGTATTGGCTAGCATTCTAGCTTATTTGGCTTAAGCTTAGGTTTAAAGTCAATTCCCCTATTTGTCACCAAGCTTTGATTGATGTGTGACCAAACCATTTTTTGAACTGATTTTAACCAGTTTAATATGCAGAATTTGCGTTAATTAAAGGTGAGTTTTAGACTTTTCAAATTCACTTTACTTTTTTTATTCGTTTGGGCATATTTTCATCAAACCTGACTTGATATTGTAACATTTATAGTCCGGCCTACAACTGCCACTTCAGTACGGCCAACCGCATCCCTGTCCGCTTTGTAGTCTGTTGTTCAGCTGTTAGCATTAGCGACACGAACTTCAGCTTGCTTTGGCCCGATGAAACAATGGTGGCAACAGTGAAATAGGGGAGGGTCCACTTCTGCCAGTAGCAGTTCACTTAGACAGTACGTTTTAAATTTGTCCTGAGTTGAGCACTTTTGAGGAAACTTTGGGCCACAAATTACAAAATACCTAGGTCCTATCTCATTCCTACGCAGTCCATTTATCTCGCTTATAATGGTAGCCCACAGTGAACTATTGATTCAGCAACAACATCTTCGAACACTGATCGAGGGAGGATCCAAAATTTATCCGTGCTTCTTGGCATAGTACATCTTATTTCCTATCCAGGTATCTCGGCTAGGAATACCTGGGATGGCATCACAAATGGCAGTTATCAGGACCTAATACAGATCCATTTCTGAACTCACTACACAGTCTGGAAGAATTGTTTTGAGACCCAGTGGAAGTTTTTAGCTACCATGCAATTTTCCATTCTTGAATCGACATATACCTCTCCTTTGTGTTTCCTTATGTGTGCAGCGAGACGCCAAGGCCTCGAGAAGGAAAATGAGCATCCCTTGTATGTACACGCATGGGGGTGACGTTTATCCTTGATGCTTTTGGGTAATGTGCCCGTATCAGAGGCTGCATTACTAGTGCAGTCTGACTCGTACACATTCCGTACCATGTACGACGCTTCAATTTTCCCATGTGTAGTGGGCTTTGGTCCCCTCGAGGAATCAGCTCCTTTCCTTTTGGGTTCTTGGAAACCATCCATATCTCTTTTCCGTTAGTAATACACAATTCACAGTCGAAAGAATGTCTTCTAAAAGGTTTTTACAACACAAGACACGCGACTTACTTAACCTGGACAAATTCTACATGAAAGCCATGTTGCAACGTTATTAGTTGTTTAAATGTTAAGCATTTGACAGTAGTACCAACGGTACCAGCTTGCTTGTTGTGTCAACCCATCCCACACCCTTGGCCGTGTCCTTGAATCCTTTAACCTGCGGAAATCCAAATTCAATTTAATTCGAGTTCGTTGTGAGCTATCAAACATGGCGGATGCAAAAGTTGCAAGTGACGAGACGGGGATGCTTTCGAGTATATTCTATGAAGTGATCAAAAGCCCGGTAAATATCGCACTAGTTGCTATTATAGCACTGCTATTCTACAAAATTTTCAAAAGCCGACAGAAAGAACAGGCTGTTCATGTACCTGCCGAGCCTGAACTACCCAAATTACGAAAAGATTTCACCGTTGAAGAGCTCAAGAGATATGATGGTAACGATGCAGATGTGGGTAACAGGATCCTTGTTGCCGTAAATGGAAAAATATTCGACGCAACGAAAGGAAAACGATTTTATGGTCCAGGTAAAGTCTATAAAATAGCTGTCATTCACCTATTTACAGAATGGGATATGAAGTCCACTATCTATCATCACACAAAGTACGTACTTCCTAGTACTTGGAGCCAAATTAAAACCTAATGAAGTTCTCAAGAGCTTTTCATAGGTCTAAAATAATCATTTTTCAGATTTTCAAGCTAAGTAATCTGTGGTTTTTAGTCGGTTTTATCATGTACTCATCTGTGTTTTTATAGTTAGTAGTCATCAAGCTAATCAGATAGAAGTAAACCTTGAAGAATGACATTGCAAGAATTTAAATTTACATGATGAATAGCAATTTATAACTGGTATGCCAATTGTTGTTTTGACTAGTGGTAGCAGGATTTTAACGAAATGCAACATTTTTCAGGAGGGCCATATGCTGCTTTCGGAGGACAAGATGCCTCTCGAGGTTTGGCAACTTTCTCGGTCGTCAGTTCGAAGGATGGCTATGATGACTTGAGTGATCTGAACACTATGGAGATGGAATCTGTTCGCGAATGGGAAATGCAGTTTAAAGGTTATTTTTATACAAATCTACTAACTCTTTGAAAGCTGAAACTAGCATACTTTTTTTCTAGTTTCTTTATTATGTAATACTAAAAGAACAACAGAATCTGTTATCATATATCGGTAAGTGGTAAAGAGCAAAACTGGTGGTTATTTAGCCAAACTGGTTGATTTTGTTTGGATTGGGTTTTATTTCAGTGGTTTTTCATGCAGGGTTGCCATGTCTCTGGTTTTACCCAAACAAGTAATTTTTGGGTGTATTACTTTTGTCCGGTCTGACCAGTGCCGTGCGGTGGGTTTTGAGACAGGGTAGGCGGTATAAAGGCTAGCAGATAGTAGCGGTAGGCGTCTCAATAGGGGGGGTTTGCCCACAATTTTTTTAGGAGTTCAAGGTTATTTTTGAAGAAAACCATGTTTGAGGTAAAACACGAGCCTGGGGAGAGTGATGTGATAAATCATTTTCTGATGTTTTGTTATCTTTACTGTAAATTCAAAGTGTGTTTGTTAGAAAGTTTAAAAAAAAAAATACCCAAAGGACCAAGCTGCCCCAAAAGTTACAACCACCCTGTGCTTTTATCGTTCCATGAACAAAAATTTCATATCAGGCTGGGATCTGTTAAATTTATAACTTCTTTCTTTTCCTCAAAAGTTAAACGGAGAATAGGTCTATCCAAAATTTCTCGAATAACGCACTTCACGGGGTCGACCACGTGGTTGGTCATGTTGAACGCGAGGGCTGTGAAAACTTGCACATAGGCGCCGCAGCCAAAACTATTCACCTGCTGCATGCTACGCTGGACAGTGCAATAGCGATAGCTCGACCCGATCGCCAAAATCGTACTCAACGCAACGCCAGCTTGTGTGCGGGTTTTCTTGGTGCACGACTAATTCGGCATATACCAGTATATTAGCACGGCGCGATGCTCGTATATGCTACGTTCACTCCCCCCCTCTCTTCGCTACCGGGCGGTAGGCACCGGACCGAAAAGAACATTGACAATAAGAAAGTACGTGTTACTTGATGGCGTAATAAAACAACACGAAACTTTGGCGTTTAAAAAGCATTTGCAATTCGCGGGTGAGATTGAATGTTAAAATTGCTCGAAGGTGCAATCTACCAATCGCAATTGTGAATACATTTTGTGAGAAAAATATACATTGAAAAAATTAATATTTCAAATAATATTTCAAAATGAATGAGAGGTAAGAAAGGCAGGCTAGGCAGTGCCTACGTTGCATACCCTGGACCGCACGCCTCTGGGTCTGGCTTTTCATAAATTGGGAAAATGTCCGAGTGTTTGCTAGTTTAATGTAAGACATGGCTTTTTTGTGCCGATTTGTACACTTGGTTAGTTACTTCGTTTGCCATCAAGCCGTTCACCACCTTCTGAGATTTGTTCCTTCAGAAGTCGGAACGATGGGGGAACAGGACAAAACGGTAACTTTACGGTTTACAAGAATGCCGGCCATTTTTTCCAATGCAGTTTTTGGCAACTCTTGGAGATATGGTACTCCGCAGAGCTAACGGTCATTTCTGGTTTTCGGTGTTTTTATTTAGTTATTATCACATGTGTTAGTTCTGAAAGCTTTGTGTACACTCGCTCCATATCGTATTTTGGTTTAATTTCGAGACTAATCAGACCTAAGGTGGGTTTGGTTAAACATCAGCCTCCCTCCCCCCTATTGGTCGATAATAATTTGGCCTTTTTTTCTGAAAATTATTTATGGCACCGTATTTCCTGGAATATGCTTGGTAGTTTAACAGCTATGTTTGGTACCGCTTTTTCTTACTCGGAGCATAAAGCCTATATTGCCAAGAGGCGAAACGGCAAGCTCGCGACGTCACCACGAATCTGAATGAGAAAAAATCGTTAAGTGGTCACAGCATTGAGCTTCTCAAGGCAACTATGACTGCTTCCAAGGACTCGATGCTGGTGAATGTGGCCGCCAACAAGTGTTTCAGGTTCCAGTAAGTTAGAGTGGATAAGCGTAGCATAGATTGGGTGAGGCTGGAGTGAGATGGAGTGGGTTGGAGTCGGATATGTTTTTTAAATTGGGCTGGTCCAAGTGACACATGTGACTTATCAGCTATCTTATCAGCTTGTCATTTTTTTAGATGATAGTTCAATCATTTGCTACTAGAATATGCATGAGTTTTAAGTCATAGCGAAAACCTGAATCCTTGCAAACATTCAAAAGATAGCACAGTGCTGAAAAGCGTGAATGCCTGCATAGCTCAAGCTAAGCCTGCGATCTAGAATGCGTTAATGCGCTTGTAGCACGTCAAGCACTGCAACCCAGAATGCGTTGTAGCAGTGCAAGGGTGAACATAGTTATCACAAAAAATTCCCTACATTCATAAATTCTAAATAAAGCATTGTCTTGGACCCTAAATTCTTGCATTGGCATCATTTCTACCTACTGGCATAACATTTTGCCTCTACAGATCAACCAAAACACTGTGCTTCAAGCGGCCTAATCCTAGTGTACTCGTGTTGCGAGCTATTCTAGCGTCCATCTTTTCTCATCTCACGGTGGTCTATTACAATCGTACAGCTACGAGATTAGGAGTAGGTTGGAACAAGAATTATAAATTCTGAACACTGCTGAATGAGGCTAAAATTCCACCAAAGTCGATAGGCAATAAGTCGATAAATAAATGCTCAAAGTCAATAATTTATTAAGTTAGTCAAAAAAGTCCAAATTTAATCGCATCCAAAGCCTCGTGAATTCATCTGTAAAACGTCTCCTCCAGGAGACACCTTGTAAGGTCTGCAAACTGCTAGAATGATTCGGCTCGTAACCAGTTTCACACCTATCTCCAGGAGATGGTTATCAAATGTGGCATCGACCCGTGTGAAGAAGCTCCCCGGACGTTGCGACAAGCTTGCAGAATTTTAGCGGCAGCCCGTCTGGCAGCTTTCCTTTGTCTGGGGCCAGGTTGTCCGGTCCATGCAAACAAGCCCGACTGCATGCCGCCAAGATGAACAGCCAAGGAAGTGTGAGAATCCAGCATGAATCAACGCTTGTTCCGACTTCTGTCCCAACCCAAAAAACTATCCACTTTCCGGTGCGAAATACCGTAGCCTGGACACTTGACACCTGCTCTCGGCCTGCTCGCGTTTATGTGCTCCAAGCTGTAACCCATTTGTTTTCTATTGTAGAAAAATATGATTTGGTCGGCCGTTTGCTGCGACCAGGAGAAGAGCCGACCAACTACTCTGATGAAGATGAGGAAGGTACTCAGTCAGAAGGTGGGACAGACAAGTTCAAGAGTGAATGAGGCCACATTTTTCTTTGTTCCCTTCTCTTCTAAGTTACTTTAGTTAGCATTTTGCATTTTTTAAGCATCGACAGTTGTGTGGGTGAAATGTGCATCCTTGACTATATTTTGTTGGTGTTGCTTGATCCCTGTCCAAGTGCCGGTACTTGTCAAATGTTGTCGAAATCTGCAATTGATTGTGTAATTCAGGAGGTGAAATTGGTAGTAGTTTCTGATCAGTTACACTTGACATAAGTTGCACAGCTCCCCATTTTTATTGAGTAAGCTGCCTTATTATACCTAATGTGGGAGGGAAATGATTATCACAATTGGATTTGGCTTTTTCTTAGAACAAAAATGCTCTTAGATTTCTACCCGAATTGTTTTTCTGGCAGCCTATGGCGTCAAGCGTACTTTTTACAATATGTAAGTTTCTCGATGGCTAATTGACAATGTTACTAAGGTATCGACCAAGATTTCTATATCAAGTTCCGTGATACCTGCATTCCTTACCGGAGTCTAAACTTATTCCCAGTGCAACATAAGCTTATGTCCCTTAACCCATCATTGTTATCGTTTCAAAACATAACTAGAAAAGTATGAGGAAAAACTAAAATTTTGATGTGTTTTATTAGGTACCTACATGGGCAATTGCATTGCAATAATGATATATTTTGTGGACAATATAAGGGCACCCTTGTTTGGAAGGTCTGTGAGTGCGCCAGTGCCACCCTAATAAAGCTTGAGTTAATGTTCCCGCCCCGGTCTTAATGAGCCCATAGTTACACTACCTCGGTAAGAAAGAGTCAGCTTAAAGTGGCAAAAATTATTGATGGGGTTGCTATTCCTGTACTTATTGTAATATTTGTCTTACGTTTTATGCAGGCTGACTGATATAGTTTATTTTAATTACTTGTGAATATTAGGCCAATTTGTGAGCACCTTTCGATTGCCGTCATGTCTTTTTTATACAAAAATTATTCGTTAGTTTAGGCTATGTGAAAAATTTGTTCTTGAGCACCAATATTTTCAAAGATTCTTAGATGATGTGCTTGCAGATTATTTCTACCTTATGAAATATCTTTGAATATATGTATACCTACCAGTAGCTTAGTAGCAATTATTCAATTATGCCACGGTCTGCAAGCTTTGCAGGCCCTGGGACTTAGTACCTATAATCAACAATTTCAGGACTAAAGATATAAATTGATTTGTCATTTTGTCAACAAGTATGTGGAGCCATTTAATGCCTCGTCTATTTTGTGGAAAGTATACAACAAAACACTGACATTTTCATGCTATCTATGGATGTGAATCATTTTATTTGGTGTTGGTGTTTTAGTTTGCAAAAGTAAAGAACCGAAAATCCTACACATTGTTATTATTCCAGGCTTTAGGTACCTGTTGGTGGTTAATTACGAGGACATGTTATTCGACTTGGTACTTCATTTTATTGCATCTACAGAATATATATTTTAAAGTCTAGTACTTTGTGTGAGTTATGCAAGTTACATAATATTTCCTTCATTTCAAAATTCCTTTCTCCTTAATAAGGTAGGTACCTAGGTAGGGTTGTAGATGCTGGGTGGGATGCTTGTTTATCTACTACTCAGTGTGAGGATTGCGGGTAATGATATTGCAAACTATTTGTGGTATATTCAACGAGATGTCGATCACTGCAGTGAAGCACAATTTGAAACCTATTATCAAAAGCAATGTGACATGACCAATGTGAGCAATTGGTTTAGTGTTTCTTTTGTAACATTGTTACTTTGCAAGCCAAAATTGAATGAAACTGGCATAGATGTGCTGAACTTAAATATGCTTGATTAAATTGTGATTTAGTGGATAAGGTTCTTCATTTATATTGGAAGCTTTGTTGTAGCACACCTGTTTAATCACTTATAAGCAAAAAGCTGATTGCATGAGTATATGCTTTATTGGTTATCCAGTAATTTTACACATAATACTACACAATAATCAATGTTGCAGATTCAATTTCAGAATAAATGTTTGAAAAGTGTTAGATTTGGGTACCAAACTACGATAAATAATAATTTGGGCATTTAAACTGGGAGTCGAAATGTTATATTATATGAATGAATTTTGCTCAAAATTCACTAAAACACAAAGTATAGCATGAAGAATAGCGATTCCCTCAACTTTTTCTACTATTTCCCTCTCTCTCAAGAAACGAAACGTGCAGTTTTGATTAAGAACATTGAAGCCGATCGAGGAACACTACAAGATATTATTTTATTATCCTTTTCACTACCGCTAGAGTAATAATAATTACACTTCGTGCATCTTCGACAGTGTACTATGACGTCAGTATAGTGCAAACGTAAATTTTGACCAATCGGAGCGCTCCATTATGTCACAAGGTCTCTCGCCGCCAATAGGGAACCGGAATGCTCATTATTCCTCGGGAATTTTCTGACAAGCGTAGAAAAACTTTTCATCAACATCCGCCATTTTGACTGGCTCGGACTGTGTGAAATTTTAGAATTTATTCTTGAACTTGTCGTTATTTTAGTCCAAATAATGGACATTGTTGAGTCTTAACGTTACCGTCGAGTGTTTTTGATATTCATGTCCGGTCGATGTGTGTTACTAAATGGTGTAAAAATGACAACTTGAGGGTGATTTACTTTTGGATCATTGTGTGAGTTCCGACGGAAGATGGAGATAGGTACTGTGTAGGCTCATTCGCCAGCTTGAGGCTTCATTAAGTCTAATCGTTGACTCGGAATAACAATTATGTGCCTTGGGGCCTGGAATGGACAACGAACTATTGGCAGAATATTATTCGAGCATCAGTTATGTCATCGGATCTTCCTACAGCCATGTGTAGTGTTTTGAAACCCTAATATAAATAACGAAACTACCGTGTAGATAGTAGGCACGGCTTTGTAAACAGGGAGATATGGCCGATCATCTCGTCGATGGGCCGCCAAACAAGCGGCAGAAAATTGATTCCTTTCAAGGTACATCGGATCCCTCAGGTAATTTCGTCGACAGAAAGATCGTAGCGTTTATTAATACAGAATTTCCTAGACGTTCAACTCAACAGAGTTCTTCAGGATCATCAAACATTGTTATTGACACTTATGATCAGACAATGTTATGGGACACATTTTTCCTTGATCGTTTTCTTTTGGGACGATACAGACATGATAGCTTCTTGAAATAAGTAGGGCATAGTCTTCCTGTAGCAAAAAATGTTACATATATTTTACTGGGGCTGATTTATTATTGTCAAAATCACTCTTGGAGCATGAAAGTGACATCAGCCTGTGTAGGTTATGATCCCGAAGAATGTTCTGGTGCATTCATTGTTGACATTGTTGTTCTGTAGAGTTGAGAAAAGCACTTAAATGGTTTGTGTTACTGCTTAATATTATTTACTATTAATTTACTTTTAACTTTTAGTCGAAAACAAGTAATCAGATACTTGCGTAAATTTTCACTTCAGCTTTGCACATCTAGTTTTGTAGTTTTTTAGTTGTTGTGCTACTGATACCATAAGCACAAGTATAAACAAGCATGCTGAAACTGTATGCAAGCAAGTAGATGCAGAGTCCTAGCAGAAGTCTTGCTTCAGAATTACAGTGAAATCGGTACAGTTGCCACAGATCAAGTCAAATTTTTCTTGCCATGATAGGCACCCTTGTCTGATCCACTAGTGCTTATTTGTCAGGGTATAATACTACAAAGTTGCCTGTTGAATTTTTATTTTGTGTTGCAATGATTAATACAATATTTTTTGTTCCTACTTTTGGCTGTTTAGTGCCAATGATGATTCACCCCACCTTCAACTTCGGCTTATCTACCACACTGGGGAACAATGGTGGCGGGGGGATCGGGAAACAACAAGTCCTGCATCAACAACAATGGAACTCAAGCTTGCAGAAGAGAAGTAGGTGTACAGTGATTTTAATGGCTAGCGACGCTAATAGCCGACTGCTGCGATGGGAATATTGAACATTTTACTATACATATCAACAGGTTACTGAGAAAGCTTTACAGGGAATTTCTAAAGTTTTAGCAGGTTCCCATAGCATATTTCCATTCTATGTATAGTAACTTTTTGCCAGTTCAAGTTAAACAATGCACAAGATAGGGCAAAGCTTGCATGCCCTACACAATTTGATCGCAGTCTTTGCTTCTGGTGACTCCACTTAGTTTCTTTACAGAAGGTATTACAATGATATTTTGTTTAAATTTGAATCTTCTCAGGGGACCGATATGCCTGCAATATTTCACTGAGGGAAATGAGCACTTCTCAAAGTGTTATTGCACTCCAATGGGGAGCTATAAATGTGCCCTGTATGTGCACTGTAAATGTAAGGCTTTTTTGTTTGGAATGAAAATTAGTAGCTAGCTTATCATTTCTGTGCAGAGACTAGAAATACTAATTAAACATTGGAAAGTAGCCACAATGTCATAGATAAATAATGGGCCAGATTCATTTATTGCTCAAATATATATCTAGTCTGTTTATTTTCTTCTTTCTTGAAATGGTAGGGAACTGATAGATGAGAAAAGGATTTTGTGTTCCAATGTATATTGGGCATTTGCGATTTGTTAAACAGAGACGGAACAAAGGTGGCATTGATTACACAAAATGACCTGGTGTGCATTGTGAACAAAGTGATCCCCCATAATGTTTCATTATTTGATTCGCTGGAGGACACTATTCGGAGAACTGTCATTTGCAACTTATAATGCAGATAAACTTAAATGTTGGTTTATATTTAGGTTTCCTAGTCCTTGCTTACATTATCCTGTACATCTATTTGGTAGATAGGGACCTTCATTAGTATAATGTGGAATTGACTCTGAATTTGTATTGAAACACTGTGTACAAATTCAGCATAGATAAAAGCATTCATTACCCTTAAAGAGTATGGATTTTTGGTTAGGTGCATTCAAATCTATGACAAAATTATGTTTTTACATGCCATATTTCTTAAAGTAGCAATTGTTAACTAGCTAGCCCAAAAATAAAAAGTCTGCATTCAGCTTTTATGATTTTTGTTTTTTCAAATCCCGGCAGTATTTTACTTAGACCTAAGTTAGCAGAGACTGGTTCACTAGCCTAGGCTAGACTAGAGTAGACTAGAGCATAGTTGTGTAGATAAAGTTGACATATCAAATGACAGTTAGTGTTGCATACAGTGCACCTACTGGGCTAGGCTAGGCTAGACTTTGTGTGATCTGAGGTAAGCTCAGTGAGGGCTTGCCGGTCGTGTAGAGATGATGCTTTGCTAACATTCTCAATCAGTCTCCAGCTCACATACCTATTTAAAGATGGTAAGAGTAGACACATTCGTCTACTTGGATATTAATCAAGCTTGATCAAACATTTTTTAGTACATAGTTAAACAAACTCGTAAAAAAGTGACTGTAAATTGATTTGATTTTTGAGCTTTTCTTGAGCAATATGCTCCCTAAGTCAGTTCTTCTGAATGCCTAATGCCTGATAGTTATACTGTTATATTAAATCCATGAATAGCATTTGATTGCTTAATACATAATTGAAATTACTGCTACCTACACTTAATTGATGTTACAGATTTTGGTCTGGCAGGTTTGAGTGTGACTGGTGAAAATCAAGCATTCTCTCTTAGCTTAACATAAATTCACATTCTTTTTTGGCTGTTGTGGCTACGATAAAACAAGTACTGGACATGGGCACTAAATCAGTATTTTTAGGTGATCAGGACGCATGAAACGGGAAGGAAATGTGTGCCTACTAGAAGCTACTTTTTACTTCTATTTGTTTCTGTAGAAAATCCCAGTATTTGTGGAGGATAGAGATAGGACCCCGGAACCCTCTTACCTCACTACATTACCGTGGTCCTTAAATCAGCTATCTCTTGTTAATTGGAACCACTACCTACCTTGTTTTAAAGTGATTGTGCGCGCAGTTGGTTCGGTCTTGTACTTCTATAAAAACGTGTGGCTCCAACGAGATGTCTGATGCGGCATTAGGGACCACTGCGGTGTCGTGGGAACAGAGCCCGAGCCAGGGGAAGTGTCTGTTATTCTCGGTGAACCACTCGTCCTAGTTCCAACTCAAGCTTTGAAAGTATCGGGAAACCTATCACTAAATAGGTAAAAATAACAAACTCAAGTAGAGTTATTTGAAAGAAAAAAATACGAAACCAAATTATTGTGGGCAGCACTAGCAGCATGGTACAATACTGCCTACTAGGGACATATTTTTTCAGGATTTCACTACAATAGATGAGACGCATTCACTTATCTATGTATTACATTATTACAAATGGTTTCGCGGTGCAAAGGCTAGAGTAAACCATCACCGCCATCTTCTTTGCTAAACATGGCGTAATGAAACCTGAACTTTAAAAGTTAGTGTCTTGCGTTGCATTACACACTGCAAACTGATAAAGTAATTAATTATTATTGTTCATTCTACTAAACAGTCCAATCCCTGGAATTTCCTAATGGTAGCCTACATATGAATTAGGTACCTAGCGGTAGAAGAGAATTGCGATTCAAAGTCCAATACAAAGATTTTGTTTGCCAAGTTTTGTTTTTTGAAAAAAAAATGTAATTGCATGAATTGCCAGCATCGTGTGTGATAATTTGGTTCTAGTCAAACACAGCTTGGCAAAACTGCCACGGCAGACAATATTTCCACTAGCTTCAAAATGTTTCAAAATTAAAATTCTCCAAAATCTAATTTAAGTTGGTTATTAAGTTGATGCAGGCAGCTGATTTTATTAGCTCGTAAATTATGTTTTTCCGCTACTTTCTGTCATTCCCCCTTGTTAGTTAAGTATTGTTCACCAGAAGAAAATTTTTGGCTAGACCCAATTTCTATGTCTCGCAAAAGTTTGCAACTTTAGGAATCTCGGCTTTTAACGTGTATAGTTTAGATATTGCTATTATAGGCACCGAAATCCTACTATCTAGGTATCATTTGTCATGTTAAGCCATTTGAGATGATCAATTGAAGTTTCACTGCTTATCGAGTGGGATTGCTAAATTGACCGGCAAACAGAACGTTCAAGTAAACACAATAGAAACAAAGCTCCAATCTCAGATAGCAAGTCGCAGAAAGCATGTCTAAAACAACATCGTTCTGTTCTTTTTTCCAGATTTGTTTACCAACACAGATATGTTTGACCTGGAGAATGATCTTCCTGATGAGTTGATGTCCTCGTCTGGGTCGTGGGTTGAACCAACTGCATCTAAACCACCCGCGACAGGGCCAGGCCCAGGAGCAAACGGCAGCCAAGGCATGTCAGGCCAGGGCCAGGGCCAGCAAAACATGCAGAATGGCTCGATGGAAGATCAGCGACAGCAACAACACGTAGTACAACAGCAAATTACCCAACATCTACTGCAGCAACAACAGCAGCAACAACAACAGCAGCAACAGCAACAACAGCAACAGCAACAACAACAACAGCAGCAACAGCAACAACAGCAGCAACAGCAACAACAGCAGGCACAACAACAACAGCAGGCACAACAACAACAGCAGCAGCAACAGCAACAACAGCAGCAACAACAGCAGCAGCAACAGCAGCAACAACAACAGCAGCAGCAGATCCAGGTAGGGAATTCTCCCTGATTTCTGTGTACGACCTTATGGACAAAGTATTTTTTTTTTTCTTTCATAAACACAATGCAAGCGTAATCGCCTTTCTAAGAAGCCAGAATAGACTTGGCAATAGAATAAATTTTAAAAAAACATCAAAATAAATGCATTTTGATTTATGAAGGGCTCTACACAATACCGAGTTGTACTAGATGAAAAAAATTAACATACATTTGACAATATTTGTACTCGGCAAGTAAGTTAAAGGCAATGCAAATGTAAACATAGCTGTGACTGCAACTGCAGCCTGCAGTTGTCTAAGTCAATGTATTAGCAATTGATTGTCAACGTAAATACAAATGGAAGAGCATTTGGCTGCGCAATCCCTTGCCACTATTTAAGGACATTTGAAAATTGTTTTATGATATGGCAAATTTCGTTTGAGGATTTTTAAATTTCGGTGTTGTCGCTGTTATGGCGGTGTGATAAAAAATCATGCAATTGTTTCATGTTTAGCTATACCTGCTGTCACAAAATTAGCACATGAGAGTATTCTTGTCATTTGTCTAGAAGAACCCCTTGTTGAACCCCATCAACTCTTAGGAGCAGTTAGTTTCGGTTTTACCACGATGAAGTATTCTAGTACTTGCTGGCAGTCATAATTAAAAAAGTAAGCAAAGAAAGATGGAAAATTTGGGTTAGTTACATTTCCACTTCCAACTTCATGTTTTCCAGAATTGCCACCGCCTTCTGATCTGCTAGCGCCATCTTTGGTACAGATATGTTACTCATAGTTTTTAGTGTGCAAAATTTGAAATCTTAAAATTGAAATTTTCCCCTTTTCAGGCATTTTAACAACATCCCATTCTTTTAAAAACTTGCCGATTTGCTTTATTATGCTTTATTTTGGTGTTGCGAGGAATAAATGGAAAAAACCGCGTCTATTAACACGGGAAAAATGGCGGGAAACTGTTTAGTACAGCCGTAAAACTATTTTTAATCACTTTTGGCACATTTCCGATTCCACGCCGTAAAGTAGTTGATAAGCATCGAGCAACAATGCTTTCATTTAGATTTTAAATAGAGAGCGCGTATTTAACTACGGGTTGAAATGGTTACGGAGAGTTGTCTTGCCATGTCTGTTAATGAATAAGAGGTGTCTTAAAGCATAGATTTAACCGGAGGCTTCCTCTTGGTGCCAGCACTTAGTGCCAGCACGGAAACAAGTCAAACATCACCAGCCATATTTCTACTGCTTTGCAGTCCTGGAGTATGAATTCACAACTCTTCCAATGCTGCCAATTGAACTTGAGAAGTATTTCATAATGGTGTCTAAATGATGGATGCCAATTAACTAACTAGGAAGAAGATCTTGGATACTTGTTTCCAAAGTGTCTGATGCTGGTAGGCGTACGTGCCGCAGTTGCAGCTGACAACAAAGTCAAGTTCACAACAAAAGGACTGGCATTTGAAAATTGGCCTTACTTTGGTGTATTGCATCACCCCGAGCTATTTCAGGGAGTATGTTAACCAAACGATTTAAAATTTGAAGAAAACTGGTTGAAGTTAACGTCTATTTAGTTCTAGCTTGGAGTAAAGAAGTGAAGTTTACAAGTGCTATTTTAGCGTAAAGCCACTTCAACGTTTTATTTCTGCTTGCCACGCTTGGGATAGGTTTTGTTAATTCAACTGGTGGTGCCATCTAATGTGGCTGCAAGTAACTTAATAAACTGCATCCGTTAGGAAATAGAGCCAGCAGACCGGCCCTTGGCTCTAGAGGGTTTTCTTGCAGCTGTAAACATTTAGCTCCTTAAAATCATCACAAAAATAATATTTCAAAACTTAGCGATGGTGAAGTTCCGAAATAAACTTGACAATATCCAACATGAATATATCTACTTTCAATTTCAATCGCCATGAAACTTGGGCTGTGCGTTGAAGATACCAGCATTTTGATTAAGTTTTATTCTGAAATGTGGTTTTGTCGCAACCGTGCCAATTGGTCCTTGCTAGCTGAATCCGAAAGCATGATACATAATCAGGGATCCTGCCATTGCACAGAAGTCACCTACTTGCCTACACAGTACCTACGAAGGGTACCTAGCAGTGTTTGACCTTGGACCGTTGCTATGGTCAGACTGGCAACGCGACCTCATACCTGTGTCAATACACTCAAGTGGTTAGGTACCTACCTTATTTCAGTGTTTGGAATGAAATTGAATCTCTGCTGTCAATAAAAATCTTTCGTGATTTGATAGTGAACTATTGCATTCTAATGCTAGTTATTCGATGTAATGTACGAACACTCTTCTCATTTTCTGATTGGTGATGATTGCTGATTAAGTACAGCCAAGAAATCATAACTTGGTCAATTGAAGAGATAGCAGATCACGTTTCCTCTGGATCGCAACTCTTTAAAACCAGTGAAGTCTATCTTTCTCCTAGCGACTGTTTTTATGTTCCCGTAGTGTACATTAAAAGAGTGAATTTGGTGATACATATTAAGAGCCCAATATCGTAGATGCTTTCCTACCAGCCCATGGCCTCTCGAGTGTGGTACGTGTGGACGCACCTGACTGATGCGATTATTTCCTCTTACTAGCCACGGCGAAAGTATCGAGTAACAGGTTTGTTCCACAGGGGCAGTTGTTGACTGACAGCCATTTCCAGTGGCATCGTACACACATTAACTTGGTGTGATTCAGTTGCGCAGCACAGTCAACCGATTGCACTATGAAGCCGATTTTGGCTTAACATAAATATTTTTATTAGCAGATGCTAAGAATTATTTCAGGTTCCGAAGTAAACCATTGTTGGATTATCTGGTACACCCCTACCCAAAACATTTCACTGTTTTACTGTTTCGTTTCCTTTATAACATGTGTTTTTTTTTCTTTCAGGCCAACAAGAATTTGGTAACCAATGCTCTTCTGGGCGGCGGAAGTCTCCAGACCAAAAGCCCCAACATGCAATCTCCTCCCAATGTGTTAGTCTCAAAAGTGAATATGAACGAAAACAATCTTATGGGGAATCTCGTGAGCAATCTACCCAGCAGCATTGCTAGCTCCCTTTCGAACAATCAAGGAACAATGTCTTTGTCGATACCAAACAACATAAACATGAACCTGAACAATACCGGCATGATGTCAAACGCATTAGCCGGTGGGGGTTTAGTAGCAGGCAATAAACAGGCGGTAGGGATGGCGGGCATGCATCACGGTATGGCCAACGGCCCGCTGAAGACGAGACCGACGATGCAACAACTCGGGCGGGGACAGTCGCCACATCAAGTTCATTCGGTGAACATCAACCAGGGGGCGCGGATGCAAGCACCGAACATGGGGCAAATGAGCGTCGCCAGCCCGTACGCCAATTATTCACCTAGCAATACAGGAAATTCTCAAGCGGGGCCAAACGTTGGCATCGCACCTCAGCAGAGAAGTGTGGGGGTCAATATGGCAGCCATGCAGGCTCAAAGATTTGGTGGAAATGGTGCAGGTTCGATAGGTGAGTGTGGTTGGCTGTACCTGTGAGATGTGAATTTTATTATTTCATTGTTTGTGTGTGGGTGATGGCTGTGCACTGAATGTTTGGTGAATGGGGGTGTCTGTTTTTATTGTTGTCGTTGTATTGTTTTGTACTTAGAATAGTTAAAAAGTAATTGTTATTTTGTTATTTGTGAGATTGTGTTACGGAAATATGTGCATACTAGTAAAATGTATCAATCCCCTCTTTTGTTAATTTTTTGACTTGAAGCTTTGTAAAACACATTACTTGTTTTAAAACGCAGTTATGTTATTATTTTTTGAAAGTTTAATACAGCAACATCTGGGTGGTTGTATATTTTTATTTATTTGTGTAGTAGTTTGGTTTTGGTCCCGAAAAAAATACAACCTCTTTTGCGATGTTTTCCGATATAACGGTCTTCTCAAAAATCTTCGTCTTATTTCAAATTTCCCGCCACGGGTGGTTCCGGGAAAAAATTCAAATATAGCCCCTATTTGAAAGAACGTGAATTTCTCAAGGTCAAGTCTTGCGGTTGAGGTCAGCTGGTTTTGGCGCGCTAAAGGTGTAATTGCTCTCGTCAGGATATTTCTCGCAATACTGGTCGAACTCAGTTATGGAAACCAATGCAATATGTATGTGGTTATATATTCTGAGACTTACAAGATGCCAGGTCAGTCGTAACGTAACCGTAAGTTACGTAATCGCGGCATTCGTTCTAACCAAACTTTTAGAACAAGTGGTGCATCATGCTTGTTCTTTTTGGAATTGTTTGTTCTCAACAAACGATCGGTAATAATCGCATTTCACATGATTTGGAGGATCAATCACACGGGCTTGCAGTTCAATCGTTTCCTGTACGTTTTTTGCTGGCTTTCGTGGAATATTTCGTTCTATAGCTGTTAAAAGCGATCTATACCCTAACCCAACTTTTCGTGTTTCGAAAAACCAAACTTTTTGCTTCCTCCGTTTTTCGTGATTAAATAGCGTAGTTAGTTAGAAAGAACCAAATATGATGCAGTGTGAGTGGCTCCCACAACAATTTTAAAACGGTTTCCTTATGTTTTTCAAGGTTTTGCATATTTCCCTCCAATGTGAATATTTTTGCCTTCCGAAAATCATGGAGACTTCATTCATATCACACATGTCATTGACAGGCTTTCCACTGTTTGATTCTGGTTGCAACACTGGGCTTTCAAAATAAAATAACCAATATTTTGGAACTTTGCCTTGATGTTACCTATGGTTTGAGGTTAGACCTCTTCTTAACTTCATAACAATGATTGCCACTGTAGACATAATTACAAGGTCACCACACACCTCTGTGAGGCTGTTGTGTTACTTTCCTTACCACAACATAGTTGAACTTGTTGCATTACAAACCAAACTTCAGAAACAGAGTAGACTGTAAATGTAGCATGCAACCAAAGAATAGCTAATTACCAAGAACAACTACATCCACGCTGAATATGCTGCACTTTGATCTCGCTGCACCTTCTTTAGCTCCCCTCTCACACACCCTTGGCATTACAATTAAAGCTTATGTTGGTAACACGCCGCCATTTCGGTTTGTTACTCTGTTCGTTTGTATCGTAATTTCCTGAACGATCTTTTGTTTTGAAAAATCGTATGCAACTAATCTTTGTCTTTGAGGTGTCACTGGTTAACCAACAAAATTTCGTTGACATGACCCACTTACACACGCACAACTCTATTAACCTTTGTAAGCTAGAGACGTGTAGAGACAATTCTGACAATGACAACTCTTGCTAGGCGGGCCATCAGTTGTTGGGGTCGGTGGCAACGAAGGAGGCATGGCTCAGCAGGCACAACCACCGGCGCCGTCGCCAGCGCAACCGCAGTCCGGCGCTCCGAGCGGTGGCCAGCCCGGACCGCAAGCGGCGCAAGCCCAAGCGCAGGGGACGCCGCCTGCAACGGCCACCTCTACTGCCGACCCAGAGAAGCGGAAGTTAATTCAACAGCAATTGGTATTGCTTTTACATGCTCACAAGTGCCAGAGAAGGGAGAGCCAAGCAAATGGGGAGGTTTGGCAGGTAATTATTAATGTTGCATTACATAACATCACCGCACATTGAATTAGGTACCTATGCAGTCTCGTTTTTTGTAACCTACGTGTTCACAACCAGCAGCTTTGAAGCCGGACTTATTGCGACTTCTTGTATAGTGGCTTGCTGGGATGAATCGCTATTGAAGAGAGAATGTTTGAGTTTTTCAGAATCATTTCTACTTAACGTAATACTTTGTAAAGTGCATTTGTGGTGAGCTGTCACTGGCTGGGGGCTTGAGCCCCTGCTAATCCTACCTGGCTGCCAGGACTTTCAGCCACGGCTCTGACCTAGTGCACTACTAGTTATTTACGTTATTCGTTATTCACATTTTTCCTTGGCTTTTTTGAGATTGTTTAAAGCTTTGAATTCTCTTTGTCACAAGTTCAGTTAGGAACACTATCATCAACCAAACGAAGCATTCATGTCTTACTTTAAGTGTAAATGATGCAAACAACTTCTGAATGTAGTACACTGAAAAGCGAAAGTAGGTACCTACCTACCTACCTACCTACCTACCTACCTACCTACCTACCTACCTACCTACCTACCTACCTACCTACCTACCT